>CAMOHE010035771.1:0-18537 GCA_946598075.1 Artocarpus hirsutus
CTAGGTCCAATTACAGTTTTTTTGTACTACTGTTTGATTCAAAAGAGGTACTCTGTCAATTACTTTTTTCTTTTTAATCCGAAATCTTGGTAGCTTATAGAGAATATTACAAAGTCGGTAGAAAGGATTTAGTCGTGATTGACATTCATATTCAATGTCTCTTTCACTTCCCAAACTAATCAAGTGCTACTCAACTTAGTGTCAAATACTTGGAAGCGCAAAATTTTAAAAAGCAAAAAAGATTTGGAGATAGCAATTCAAATTTTATGAGCAAACACTCCTAACAAAATCAGATTAAACCACAACAAATTATTAGGATGTTTGAGAAAAGTATTTAAAACTTAAACTGGAAGCTGAAGCGTATGAAAGTTTTATACTGTAACAACAAAAAATTTTAGTTAGAATAGATTTTGCTAAATACCCCTACAACTTTTTATTTCAAACTACATTGTTAAACAGATGGGCTATTAGTTTTGGTTTTATGCAATTCAAGAATTAAGGGATATTACCAAATTTTTTTACTATGGCAAATTGGATATTGGAATGCTACCTGATTTAATGATTTGAAAGTTAGTTCTAATGGCATCAATATTAATCAAGATGTAAAAATGTTACTTTAACGAATACAGTAAAATTTTGTTTTTAGAGCATTTGACAACGTTGTTCAGAAAATGTTGTTCTAACTATTATAGTATAAATCTTTCACATACTACAATGTAAAAATAAAAGTAAGTTACAGTATAAAACTCTCACATGCTACAGTAAAATCGTTCTAACGATGCTGCCGAACGTGTTCATTTTTTCTTATCCAAATGCTTGTCAACTTAGTTTCAAATGGTTGGAAGAAAATACAAGATTTGGTTTGAAGAAAATACAAGATTTGGTTTCTTACTTTCGGTTTCCATGCATTATCGAATCAAGGGAAACTGAAATCTTTAACAACTGATTGGAATGTCGCCCGATTCATTGATTTGAAAGTTAGGTTCTAATGGCGCCAAGATTTGGGAGGATCAAATTGTTAAACTTTAACAAATATAGGGAATTTTGTTGTTCCTATTACTGTTAGGATATCGACTATTGACATTGTCATACAATATGGTTGAATATTTTGCTCAACTTTGGTAAATGTCATACTTTCTGGTTCATTATCCATCACACATTTTTTGTAAAAAGATTGAGTCAAGTACGGCGTACTAATGCGTGGTCCGTTGTCTATGGCTGGACAATAGCAAAATCCTGCCCTAATAATATTAAGAGGGCATTTGGATCGCCAGTTCAAACTGCTTGTTTGAATAGGAGATATGACAACAATTTAAAAGTGGTTTCGATTGAAATTTTTTTGGTTCAGATTGATAAGCCAAACAACGTATATATCTTTGCGACAAGGTAATGGTAGAACTACAATACATTCCAAAATTTTAGAATGAGCATACATGTCATTTTTTTAAGCTATTTTTTAGGGAATTTTTTTTAGCTATTGGACGATGAAAAAAAAAAATACAAATAAACAATTTGAGCGTTGAAAAAAAAAAAAAAGATACTGCTGCTACGTGATTGAAAGTGGAAGTTTCATAGATCAAATTGTTCTTATTCTTATGTTTGACGGTTTACTTCTCTTGCTTATTTAGACCTTTTTTTAGAATTTTCATGTTCGATTAGATGCAATGGTTTTGCTTTTTTCACCATTTATTCTGCCAACGAAGCATGCGGGATGAGATCGAATTAAATTTGTTGGATTTTCTTGCTCTGGACTCTTCTAATTTTGTCCAATTTTGACCGCTCATAGTGGTACAAAGTCAAATTAAATATGGCAAAATTTTAATTAGAATAAAATTACCAAAAAATAAAATTATCATGTAGGAATGTAAGAGTGACTTTTGACAGGTGGAGAAAATTGGAGTATTTACTATCAATCAACTAATAAGAAAATTTCCCCTTTTTGTCTAGGGGAGAAGCTATAATTATGTACACATAAACAAGTCGTTAATGCTCTCTCTCTCTCTCTCTCTCTACATTCTATCACTAGTCATTCTATTGTGTTGTGGAATTATAGTGTAGTGTTCTAATAATACTTTACCATGAGCAGTAGGGTTTCTACATCTCGTAGTACCGTGGGGCTTTCCGACGTGATCGTTAACTTAATTTCTGTTTGGAGATTCAATCCAGCACCATCGTAGATGCTTCCATAATCAAGAAATAGATCAAATGCCAAAAAGGATGGATGGCTTTCTTAACAAAGTTACTCTATGGATGCTTTTTTTCGGCGTAGATGCTGATTACTAATTTGTCATTTTGTTCATAGGAACTTGTATAAAAGCTAAACCATAATTTAAAACATGTTTTTTGAAGGGAGAAATTGAGTTATATTAAACCCTTCCAATGAAACCGCATCTATGCTAACCGATAACGAAAATCAAATTTGAGCTATAATTTTGTTGTTGAATCCTATAAACCAAACACAAACTAATCTACTTATATTGCGTGAACTTGTATATTCAATAAATTGGTAAATTAGTAATGACATGAGAACAATGTAGCTTTTAGATGGCGTGAACAATTGAACCTGTATTTACAAGAAATTAGTAATGACAAAATCAATTGATGGAAATTAGATCTTTTAATATTAACTACTGAATCCTTATTACATCTCAACATTGGCACAGAGTAGAAATATATAATTTAGAACCTGAATTTAATATTTTGATTTGTACATCAGGACCAACCATCCCCACAATAAAGGTTTTTTTTTGGCCTTTTTTCCTTGGGGTTAGAACTTCAAAATTTTATTGGTCACATCGGCACTTTTATGGCTCTTAAATTTTGCTACTGAGCACTTGGTTTTAAAAAAATAAATAAATACCACATACTTTACGACTATTAAGGGGGAAAAAAGCTTCTCTGGAAATAAATGCATGACATCCGAGTTTTCTACTAAATTTTTAATGGGACAATGAGGAAAATTGGTTAAATTGATAGTTGAATAAAAATTAATAGGCCACGATGTTTGAATAATTAGTAAATAAACTTTAATTTTAATCAACATTAATTAAATGATACAATGATTAAAATATTTGAAAACCTTAGCAACCATGTATGTCTTTTCCTCTTTCTCTTTCTCTATTTTTTCCCCAACATGTCTCCTCTCTCCCTCTTCACCTTTCCCGACATGAACAGTGATGGCACCAAAGGAATCATCGGATTCGAGCGAAGGTGCCGGACAAGGAGAGCTATGACTCCGAAGGAGCAGGTCTTGTCAGAGTCACGCCATCTTTCATGGCGGGAGTTGCACAGAGTCGAGCTTATGAGGGCCCTACGATGGCATCGACAACGAGAGGCTACATGGTCTTGTGATGGTGTGGCGCTGAAAGCAAGCGTTGGAGTTGTCGAGGGAAGCGCCAGAGTCATCGTTGGAGTCATGTAAGGTCATCGAAGTTGTCATCAGAGCTGAGAGAGAGAAGAGGAGGAGAAAAAAAGTGTGTTAGGGTTTTTCTGTAAGGATAATTTTGAAATTTTATAACAATTTAACTTATATACTTAAATATTTTTGAAAATATGCTATTCTCTTATATTAAAAATTATAAATGTATCATTTGATGTAGTTTCCCTTTGATACCAATTGAACATGTAGCAAGTGAATCTTTCGTCTTTTAATTGGTAAGATATTGTTTTTATAAAGTGATTTAAAGCAATTAATAAAACAAGAATAACATATATTGTTTCTTTAGGGTATAAAATAAACTATTTACCCCGTTAGTTAGTATTAGAATAACCATAAGAACAATAAAATTCGTGCATCATTTCACAAAGAATGGGGACAAAGTATTGGAAACTGATAAGCGGAAACATAGGGAAACATGTCATCAGATGGATATGATAACTAATTAATTAGCACTTAATTGGGTTACTTTAGTAATTTTGATTTGGTGTTAGGTTATGTTTTCATCTAAATGGCTTATTTATTTAAGCTGCTTAAATTTTGGGCTATTAATTTCTATTGCTATAATAATTTAGCCTATTTCCCACATTCTCCCTTTATTTTAAATAGACCATCAAGAAGGCACTCTGCTCAATTTTACAAAAATAAAATAAACTAGTTAGTAAAAACTTAAAAAAAAAAAAAAAATAAAAGTGGCTACAAGTATATTGGACGGAGTGCTTCACCATTCTTGCCTCCAACCTCAACTTAGTAACCAATTTAGCGTGCGCCCATCCAAACCCACCATGTTAGGAGTCAATCCCTTATTTAGTTGGAGGACAAAGAGGAGTCTTATATTTTTGGTGTGGAGATCCATCAGTCCATCGCCCTTAAACTAAGGAAATAAAAAAGATCTCAACTCTATTAAAATCTTCATCATATTTGAGGCTCATCTTACCATAGAGTTTCCATCTTGAGAGTTCAATACCATCACGAATTCTTCCATTATCATGATATGGGCCCCAACAATCTCCCCTACCCGGAGTGAAAATACATTGAAATCTCTACTGTATTTAAGGTTCGCATAAGCATGAAGTTTTTATCTCAAGAGTTTATTTCTATTGCGGATTTTTCCATCGTAATCTAACTTCAGGGCCGATCAACTTTCTTTTGATTTCATCCAGGAGTTCATCTTGCTCATGTACATGACCATATCTAAAATCTTACACATATACACAACCATATCTAAAATCTGGATTTAATACCACTTGTTGGTTCCCTAGGGGTTCATCTTAAAAAGTAAACCCATTTGAAGAAGCAGGCCAAGCCCTTTTAAACCCATTTTTAATTTTATGTTTAGTTGATATAAAATGATAAAATGGAGATAAAATGATACTTATCCGGTCATCAAAGAAGACTTGAATATGCTACTAAAAGTTAGGTATTTTGTAGCAAAATTGTACAATTTTTTATAGCAAAAATATGCATTATTTTGTAGCAAAATCATGTTTCATTTGGTAGCAAAAACGGAAGCAAAACCTTGTTTTTTCCACAAATATATACATGAAAATAAAATTGGAGATAACAAATTTAAAAAACAAAATGTATTTTACCTTTCAAAATAGTGGTAACGAATATTGATGGGTAATGTAATAGTTACATAAATAATTGTTTATCCATCCTTTCAATTCTCTTATTCATACTAAATAACTAATTAATAGATTATCTTAATCTTCTTGATCCTTCACATTCAATATCTTTTCAAATCGATATAATCTTTCATTATAATTAACAAAATATTGTTTCCTAAACAATTTCAATATTAAAAATTAGGTTTTCAAGATAAAACTTTGGCGGTTAATTAATTTATACATTTTTTGTTTCCTTTAATTCATAACCGATTGTTGTTTCTTCATGTTTATATAGAATAGTATAAATAAAAGCATGTTTATAATGGTTCCTTTCTCTCTCTTTGCTCTGCTAGGGTGTCTTTATTTTTTCCTTTACCCATTGGGTGTCGCCTTAGCAAGAGGGCACAGAGGGCTAGAGTCTGACGATAGCCTTGGACTCGTATCCAAACTCCTAGACCCTTAGAGAGTTTCCTAATTTACAAGACAATGTTTTCTTTGACCGTTTCATGAATGGTGTTTGGCGTGAAGGGAAGATGTTGGATTTGGGGTACGGGGGTGTTAAGTTTCAAAGTGCAATGGGCTATCCCTAGCCACATGCATGCATCGACGACTTCAAGCCCCACTGGGTTGGGTGTTGTGCGATTCGGTACTAGTTAAGAGGGGTGAAGGGGTAGTTGTTCTCCCGTGATTGGAGGTGGATGTGGGGCCCAAAGGCCTTTTTCCTTGGAGCTTTGGTCCTCTTGGTGGTGGCCTTATGGTGTGGAACCTTTACTAGCTGGTGAAGGTTGGTTGTTGTAGGCGGTGGTGGTGGTTCTCATGTGCTGGCTAGTTGGCTCCACACAGGTCTCATTCTGATTCAAGGGCTTTGGTATGGTTTTCCTCATCACCGGTTGTTATGGTCTCATTGTCATGGGAAGTTTTGTTTTGTTGTTTAGGTTGACCTTTTGTTTTAGTTTTTGGTAGTCAAACAACAATGTTGATATTTGTGGTGTTATTTTGCTTTTTTATTGTAATAACAGAGGCGGTCTTCATACCTTTTGTTGCAATTTTTTCTACTAGTTTATGAGTTGTTGTCTTTGATGGTGTTGTGAGAGGCCTCAATACTATTAGTCTCTTGATCTTGTTCGAGTTAGAGTTATCCACCTTTTGTACTAGTATATTTGAAAGAATCAAGTTTGTGCTTGATTTGTTGTGTACCTTTTCTGTTTTCTTATATTGAAACTTGATACATGTGTTAGCCTATTAGCGTTTTCAACTAAACATACTGGTGGTTTTAGTTTATAGTCAAGGTTGGATCTTTATATGCTTTATTGTCTTTCGTGTCTGAATTAGAATTTGCACTATACTAATTTAATGTAATTTTCATTTTAAAATATAAATAAATAAATAACTAGTATGTTTATGACATTTGCAAGTCCACGTATGTTGCGTGACATGCGTTGAGTTATTGACTAGCTCGCACATTGGTCCTAGTGTGAGACGTCCTACGAATCTCCCCTGCACGAACGAAATGAATTGAATCATTTCAAAGCCACTCCCATGTCCTAATATATGCTTGTCTCTGTCCAGATCAATGTTGTGCCTGCCTTATCACTATTGGTTCATTTATGTACAAAAGATATCCACTGATTTAATTTTAAGTTTGTCATTTTAAGCCAATTCACTTAAAAAGTTTTCTTCCATTTTCCATTATGCACATTGTGGCGGAGCCACGTTATATTGAATGGGGCGGGGACGCGTCAGGCGCAAACGCACCTGCCTCCATTCAATTTTTGAAATTTATAAAAGCATCAAGTTTGCTTTCATTTTTGTATTTTTCATATTATATCTTCATCTAATAAATACACACATATAGTTTAAGATTGTTTGAATTTGAAATTGTTTGAAGAGAAAAGGGAATTTCATTTAAACAATAAGACTACTACCCTCGTTGCAAGCACACATTAAGTGGGAGAGGCATTATGAGGTCTCCTCCAAGCAATAATATATCAACATTCATACATAAACTAATTTTTCACGCTTCTTTTTATACATACATGCATATATAGGATCTGTTTGGGAGGGCTTCTTAAAAGCTGTTTTAACTTTTTGAGTCCAAAAGCTACTTTTTAGAAGTGTTTAGATAATTTGTTAGAAGTGCTTTTGCTCTCCAAAAGTGTTTCCTATTAAAGCCACAAAACATGACTTCTTAAAAAGTACTTTTGGAAAAAAAAATGATACCTATACCAGAGTAGTAATAACATTATATGCTTAAATATAACATTTTTGTAACTTAAAAAAAATTGAAACCATTGGGTTATCCCTAGCCACATGCATGCACAGATGACTTCAAGCCCTATTGGGTTCGGTACTGTGCAAGTCGACGCTGGCTAAGAGGTGTGAAGGGGTAGTTGTTCTCCCATGATCAGAGGTGGGTAGGGGGCCCAAAGGCCTCCTTTCTTGGAGGTTTGGTCCTCTTGGTGGTGGCCTTATGCTGTGGCGCCTTTACTTGTTGCGAAGGTGGGTAGTTGTAGGCGACGGCAGTGGTTCTCATGTGTTGGCCAGTTGGCTACTCACAGTCTCATTCCGGTTCAAGGGCTTTGGTGTGGTTTTCCTCATCACCGATTGTCATGGTCTAATTGTCATGGGAAGTTTTGTTTTGTTGTTTGGGTTGTACACTTTTGTTTTAGTTTTTGTAGTCAAATAACAATGTTGATGTTTCTGGTGTTATTTTTCTATTATAATAACGAAGGTGGTCTTCCCACCTTTTGTTGCAATCTTTTATGGTAGTCCATGAGTTGTTGTCTTTGACGGTGTTGTGAGAGGTCTCAAAGCCATTAATCTCTAGATCTTGTTTGAGTAAGAGTTATCCATCTTCTACGTTAGTATATTTGAAAGAACTATGTTTGTGCTTATTTGTTGTGCGCCTCTTCCGTTTCCTCATATTGGAACTTGATACATGTGTTACCCTAAGAGCATTATACTGGTGGTTTCAGTCTACAGTCAGGGTTAGGTCTTTATATGTGTTGTTGTCTTTCGTGTCTGAATTAGTATTTGTATTATTCTAATTTAATGTAATTTTCATTTTAAAATATAAATAAATAAATAAAAGCACGTTTATGAAATTTGCAAGTCCACGTATGTTGCGTGACATGCGTTGAGTTATTGACTAGCTCGCACATTGGTCCTAGTGTGAGACGTCCTACGAATCTCCCCTGCACGAACCAAATGAATCGAATCATTTCAAAGCCACTCCCATGTCCTAATATATGCTTGCCTCTGTCAAGGTCAATGTTGTGCCTGCCTTGTCATTATTGGTTCATTTATGTACAGAAGATCTCCACTGATTTAATTTTAAGCTTGTCATTTTGAGCCAATTTACTTTGAAGTTTTCTTCCGTTTTTCCATTTTGCACATTGTGGCGTAGCACATTGTATGGAGCGGGGGTGGGGACACACGTGGCTCCATTCAATTTTTAAAATTTATAAAACCATTAAGTTTGCTTCTATTTTTGTATTTTCCGTATTATATATTGACATAAAAATATACACATATAGATTAACATTGTTTGAAGGGAAAAGTGAATTTCATTTAAGCAATAAGACTACTACCCTAATTGTAAGCACACATTAAGTGGGAGAGGCATTATGGGGTCTCCTCCAAGCAATAATATATCAACATTCATACATAAACTAATTTTTTCACGCTTCTTTTTATACGTACATGCATATATAGCACCTGTTTGAAAGGGATTCATAAAAATTGTTTTTGACTTTTTAAGTTCATAAACTGTTTTTAGAAGTATTGAGATAATCTGTCAGACGTACTTTTATTCTCTCAAAATGATTCATGTCAAAACCATAAAATATAGCTTGTCAAAAAGCACTTTTAAAAAAGATTTTAAAATTTATACCAAAGTGTTAATAACACATTATAAGCTTAAATATAATATTTTTATAACTTAAAAAAAATGAAACCAGAAAGGCTTTTAAAAAATATGGCCTTAAACACTTACTGAAAAGTTGCAGTTTTTTCTTTATCTTCTTCTACTAACTAAAAGCACAAACAGAAGCCATGCCAAACAGGCTCATAATTTTGTGTAATTGGACATGTACTTGAATTTTGAAAATTAGGCGACGATTCCTCTGAAGCACTACTAATATATACATTGAATCAGCAAAATAAAGAATCTTTCTTTTGACTTTGATTCATGGTGGTATCTTTTACAAAACCAAATTCTGCTTTTATTTTTTTGCTTTTATATTTATCTTAATATATCTTCATGAAACTTAAAGGAGTCTTCTGCCTTGTGGGTTCCATACATGTTGGAAATTGGAACTAAAGCCAAACATGGTGCTACCTCAACAAATCAAATCTTACGCACATCACCTTTTTTGTAATGCTCTCCCCTTTTCTAGTCAAACAAGCCACCCTCTTTTCGGAAACGCCCCAAACCATAACCACAGATCTTATTACTACTATAAACTTTTTTCCCCTAAAGACATAGGTCTTTGTCTTATTACTAAAGTAATTTCCAACATTATAAATAGCCCATCTATTTCCCAACCCAGTATAGCTCAGAGTTCACGAGTGTAACAAATAAATTTAGAAAGATACATAAATTCTTAAGCTCACGTTTTTCTAAGCCAAAATGGCCAAGGGACTCAACTCTGTTTCCTTTTACCTTATTGTCGTTTTTTCTCTCCTTCTAAGCTCTATGATCATTGGTGATGTTTCTTCAGCAGAAGCTCGGGCTTTGAAGAGCTTAAGGTCAAACGAGGACTCCTTCATGGTCAAAGAGATGGAGAGTACTAGTACTATTAGTACTAGTATTTCAGCAGCGCATGGCCCGGACGGGAAACGACACAGGTTTCACACCGCTCAAACTCTGAAGTGGGCCAAAAATTCTGGTCCGGCCCCTGGAGATGGACATAAGTATGGTCCTGCAGGAAGTAACCAGTGAGGCAATAATATTACCTCATACGTTGATTAGCAATATATATATATATATATATATATATATATGTATAATATCAAACATTGTTCCTCGAAATACAGCAAGCCTTTTCTATTTAGAGAAGGGCATAAAGAGGTCAAGTTCTATATAAAGGTGTATATATATATATATATATACACACACACACACGTGTAAAATTGTAATAATGTCATGCTGTTCCTAGATGTATTGTCAAACGTAGTATACTACTTAGATACATGAATTTAAGGGGATATGTTCACCCTGTAATCTGTATGTTTGTCAAGCTGTGCTTTTCTTTTCGATAGAATCATGGAATAATAAAGTTGCGTTGCGTAATTAATACACATTTTCGCACTACAATAATTGAGCTCGATACACACACACACACACACACACACCTATATATATATATAAACCTTGTCATGTAAGAGAAGTACGATAGATATATTCCTTAATTATCCAATATGAGAGAAGTACGATAAATACATACACACACTGAAGTTTGACGATTTAAATTATAGTCGCTGTATATTAGAAACTATCGTGGAAGTTATAAGAACAAAAAACGAGGCAAGTTTTAGCAGATACCTGTAAATTCTTTTTGAGGTTGACGAAAAGAAAAATAAAAACGAAACTCTTAACAGTTTTTTTTTTTTTAAGACTACTGGATAATTAAGGAATATGTAGGTTACACCTAAATATACTTTTTAAACTCGTTAACAAATTTTATCAAATTTTATTCGATGTGTGAAACATATTCAGAAATAATACGTAGTGTACAAATTTTTTAATTTCTATTAATTTAATAATTAGTCAAATCATTATCTTTTATATCACTGTGTTTTATGATCAAGTTAGGCACATTTTGAAACAATCCGTTAGTTATTTTTGGGTAATCTCCCGGTATGCTACTTTAATGAGGTTTTCGCCGTTAATAAGAGGTGTTCGAATTTTCACTCCAAACAACTGGATTACAAGATTATGGATACAAACGAAAAAAAAAAAATTTATCTTAACACCAGTAATTTACAAGATTATGGATACAAACGAAAAAAAAATTAAAATAATATCATATATTTAAGAGTAAAATCTAAGAGTACTGTAAATAAAATTTCTAAGACTGTTGCATAAAATTTTAAATCATAAAACGGGTTAATCTCATAAATAGTCCTTGAATAATGTTGTCAATCCTACTTTAGTAAGTGACTTTTGAAATGTCTCATATGCCGTTCTTGATTTATTAGTTTGTTTCAATTTTAATCATTCCAATCTTTGGGGGTAAAAATTCAATAGAATATATACCTGATATAATAAAAAAAATTATTTTCCTAACAGAAAAGGGAATATGGGCGTGATTCTGGCATAAAAAATAATAAATAAATAACACTCTGGTGACTGAATATCATTCATATTATATTATTTTTTTAGCACCCCAACTGATGAATCTTCTTTGCTCTCTATGTTTTCTCTAACCTCTCTAATAACTCTAATTGCCTATTGTTTTCATAAGATAATAATTCATTAGGGCAATAAATTAAGCTCCACAACTTAACATAACTTAGTAGCACTTAGTTTGTTTTTTCTTTTTTCTTTCTTCTTTTTTGTTTTTGTTTCCTTTTTTTTTTTTTTTTTTTTTGTTTTGTTGTTTTTAATGATTGGTTTGGTCCAGTTTCAAATAGCTAGCATATGGTTTTGATGGAACCGGACTGGTGATCTAAAAGTCCTTGCAGTGGTTTGGTTCAACTATAGGCTGTATACCCTGCAGAACTCTATATAAACGGCGCAAGAAATTAAAAAAAAAATTTATATTTACTGGATTCTAATAACCAAAAATTATATATTGAGGACTTTGTTACTCTGTTGAAGTTACCATTTTTACTTCGTAATCTAGTCATGAAAATCTTATTTAATTCGCTTTCCTTGTTCCGTTGCTACATAATTGCGCATGTTAGACTAGAAATTATTACTGCAACTAACCAATTCTAAGGTATAATTATTCAAACCATGTCCCATTAGTACAATTTCTCTATTAATTTGGATATAAACCTTGCCCATTTATAATACGACATAATAATTTCTTCATTAACATACTTGTTTCTTTTTTATTTTTTTTAAACATAGTTAATTTCGACCAACCATCTAATCAATTAAAGGCTTATGTTACAGGATATTCCGCTCAAAACTTCATGCGTTTTGTCAAAATATATTTCTGTAATGATTCTATAGCATTATCGTTCAGAGATTATAATGTAGCCCCTAACTGCCATTTTTTTAAACGCTTGGCCAACTTCCCCCTCTTTCATTCATCATGCACAATTAACATGGCAGACGCATGTTTAAAGAGTTGATTCCTTTTTTTATTCTTTTTTTTCTTTCTTTTCGGTGAAGAATCAATTCACGTGTATATATTATATAACATTGCACAAGGGATGTTCTCCGTCCCCAGTCCTCCGAAAAAGTGAAAAAAAAAAATAGGGTTATTTAATTTTTTTACACATTATATTTTAAGTTTATTCAAATAATATAATTTTATTCTTGATCTCATCAAATTTATACCTTTATATTAGATTTAATATACAAATTTACATTTTTGTCCAATCAATCTTTAATTTTGACCTTAGAAATTGATCAAAATATCTTCAAATTAAAGAGAAGATAACTTTAAAAATTTGAAAAAACTTTATACTAAGGGTTTTGCCTTTAAAAATTATATAAAATACCTTTAAAAATAAGCATTTTGTGTGTTTTTTAGTTTTGTTTTTTTTTGAAAGTTTTAATTTTTTTAATCTTTTACTCAATGATAATTTGATTATTTTAAAGCTCAAAATTATCTATTAACTAAGGTAACGTATAGATTTATTTATTAAATTTAATTTAAAGATATATATTTGATGAAATTAAAAATCAAATATATAGATTTTAAATTAACTAAGGGTATAAAAAGATAAATATCTCGAAAAAATAATATGGGAAATATTAGTACACTGAAGCTAGCTGTCAGATCCAATTCACGTACATTTTTCTTTCCCAGTTAAATGCCACCCGTGTTCTGATTAAGGCCAGTATTTGGCATAATATTTGTCTATAAATGCATCAAGTTGATTCAACAAGACACGGGCGTTATTGTCTCTGAAAAACTCTTTCTTAGAAAACCGATCGAAACTCACGAGAATGAGAACGGAGAAGAATATTGAACCAGCCATTCATGTCCTTCTCGTGTCTTTCCCTGCACAAGGCCACATCAACCCAATGCTCAGGCTAGGCAAGCGCTTGGCCTCAAAGGGTCTCCAAGTCACCTTCTCAACCGCCCGAAGCATCAGCAGAGAGCTCCGAAAAGCAAACAACATCATTACCGACGGATCAGAAACGACACCCTTTTTTAGATTTGAGTTCTTCGAGGATGGCCTACCGCCCGACGGCGATAGCAGACTCAAAGGCCTCGAATTCTACTTCGCACAACTAGAAAAAAACGGCAGAGAATCAATTCCACAGCTGATCAAGACTCTAAACGACGTTTCGTGCCTCGTCAACAGTTCCTTTATCCCCTGGGTCTGTGACGTGGCCGAGGATCTTGGAATCCCCTGCGCCACTCTCTGGACTCAGTCCTGTGCTCTTTTCACATCCTATTACCATTACTCCAAGAAAATGACGCCGTTTCCTATCGATTCCGAACCCGAAATCGAAGTTAAGTTGCCAGGAATGCCGGTTCTGGAGCACGACGAGATCTCAACCTTCTTGTACCCTAACAGTCCGCACACGGAGTTCAGAAGACAGATCATCAAACAGTTTGAAAACCTGTCTAAGTCGTTCTGTTTGTTGGCCAACACTTCAGAAGATCTCGAGCATGACATCATCGCCAGCATGTCCAGGTTCTGTCCGTTCCATTGGGCCATTGTTCAAAGCCCCAAAAGATGATTATCACGTCGTGGCTGGAGCACATCATGATTGCATAGAATGGCTGGATTCCAAGCCGCCGTCGACGGTCGTTTACATCTCGTTCGGGACCATTGCTTGTTTGAAGCAAGAGCAGGTGGATGAGATTGCTCACGGCGTTTTGAACTCTGGGGTGTCGTTTTTGTGGGTTATGAGATCTCCTAAGAAAGGGTGGGGATTAAAGCCCCAGGTTTTACCGGAGGGGTTCTTGGAGGGGATTGGAGACAGAGGGAAATTTGTAGAGTGGAGCCCACAAGAGCAGGTCTTGGCTCACCCGTCTGTGACGTGTTTTATGACTCATTGCGGTTGGAACTCATCGGTGGAAGCGCTGGCTTTAGGTGTTCCAATGGTGTGTTTTCCTCAATGGGGAGACCAAGTCACGAACGCCAAGTTCATGGTTGATGTGTTTGGTGTCGGGGTTAAGCTGGGGCGCGGCGAGGCTGAGGGTAGAGTGATTTCGAGGGATGAGGTGGAGAGGTGTTTGGTGGAAGCTACGGTTGGAGAGAAGGCGGCGGAGATGAAGAAAACTGCAATGAGGTGGAAGAAGGCCGCAGAGGACGCGGTGGACGAGGGTGGTTCATCCGATCGGCATCTTGGGGATTTTGTGGAGGAGATTAAGAAGAGGTGCACGTGATGTATGCAAGTGCTTATTTGGCTTTCTTGACCAATGTAGAATCGAACAGACGATCTAAAAAGCGTCAGACTGGTCTAATTCAATGATTTGCAGTTTGTTTTATAGAGGTCTTTATTAATGGATTGTTCTTAGTATGTATCACAAAAAGTAATATGTTTTCGAAGTGTAATCGTATAACACATCTGGTAACTTGTATGATTGTATGAGTAATTTTGTGTCTAATGTATAAACTAGCAAATGTAACACCTGGAAGGTTCACTTGTCGAACATTTTAATATCTACCAGATTCAAACGACTAAAAAAATATTAAGGACTCCGTTACTATTTTGAATTTACCTTCTTAATTAATAATTTTATCAGAAAACTCTTGTTTACATTGTTTAAATTTAGGAAAAATCTCATTATAGTAGCATGTGTTATATCAAAATACGAGTTTGATAGTTTCTATTTTGAAAAATTTCATGTTGATACCTCGATCATTTAAAAAATATTTTTTCAGTACCTCATAGTATTTTTTAAGATACAAAAGACAAAATTATTATTTTTATAAAATATAATCGGTTGTTTAAAATTTTAAAAGAAAATTTAAATATTATTATGCCTAGAACAAAACACTTAAATACTCAGACTCCCAAACAACGTCGTCTTCTTTGAGAAGGCTTGGTAATATAAAGAGACATAGGTGGCTTGTTAATTGGGTAATGAAGTTTGAAACAGAGTGAAGTTTGGGAGGTTTCTTGTTCTCTCTTTCTTCTTCTCCAACCCAAAAAAAAAAAAAAAAACCTAGAGCGGATGTTATATGACAAAATGACTAGATGAAATAGCAAAACACTGATTATCTTTCCACTAATTTCGGAAAATCTCAGAGGAAAGAAGGCATTTTTGCAATGAAATCTTTCCTCAACATTTCTGAGGAAAAAGTGCACTAGAAACAACTCTTTTATTTGCCTTGTTGTTCTAGGGTTATTAATGGTTTCTTTGATCTTTTAAACTCTAAAATTGTTCATTATGTAAAGGAGAAAAAGTTTGGCTTGTTTTTGGTTAATGCGCCTTCTGGGTTTGTTTGTTCGTTTCATTTTTTCATAAAGATATTTTTATAGTCTTTAATAGTAATAAAGCATAATATTGGTGGTTATTTTGATGAAAATCATATGTTGTTGTTGAATACTTAGCATTTCAAGTTTTAGGTTTTTTATAGGATTTTCATGATTTTGTTTCCTATTTGCGTTAAATGACTCTTTTTGTTTTCCATTTTAAAAGAATGATTTGAATGAAGAACAATGTCATTTTTCAAAAGTATTGTGCTTTATTTTTTTGTACTTTTTGGACGTTCTGTGTATAGGTTTTTGCTTTTATATTCTGTTTAGTTTGGAGTTGGTGTAAAAATGAGGTTCATTTTTCAATTTTGGGATTATGGTTGGACATAAGAATGACTCTGTCAACAGATGTTGAGGCTATGTTTTGAACTTCGCTTTTTTTTCTTTTTTTTTTTTTCAACCGGTTGTGTTTTTTTTGTGCTTGAATTGATAACATGTTTTTGTTGTGTTTTTTCTATGTCGCAGAATGGGTGTTTGTATGTTGATAGTTTATTGTGATGATTTTGGTCTTATAAAGTGGTCTATAGATGAGGACTACTATAGTTACATTAAGTTATGTCATGGAACATAAAATGATATTATTGGCTTTGATTTTGGAGAGGAACACGTGAACTTGGAAATAAATGCATTAATTAAGGGCAGGAGGAACCTGTTTTAGTTAATAACAATAGAAATTTAACGAGAATGTTTAGTCTAAACATAGATTGTGCTGATACAATACATTTGCGTGTTAAGAGCGCTAAAAAAGTTGTAACTTTGGAGTTATGACTAACAAAGAAAGGAAAAGTTCAACCACTACTGAAGAGTTAGCAGAACAAGATTTGGTTAATTTGGATGTCGGGCAGGGTGATGACGTGGATGATGAGGATGATGTGGATAGGGATGATGGGGACCTCTTATCACTAACATAAGATGATGATCCAGCCTAGAGGCGACATAGGGATGATGACTCTGCTTCAACAGAGAGTTCTAAATCCTATGTTGATACGGAGAGTGATGAAGATGATGATTTATATGTTTGGCATAGTGAGGAGGACGACATTTTAGGAGAATCTAAGTGAGAAGACAAAGATGGTGAAAATAAGAAGAACCCAAATAGCAAACTTTCAAGAGTCAAAAGTAGGACAAAATAAGAGAAAAAACTGGTCATGTTTATTAGGCCAAACATTCAAAGATCATAAGGAGTGTAGACATACCATCATCGATTACTCCATCTACGATAGGTTTCTAGCTCGACAAATTAAGGCTTAAAAAACAAGAATGGCCTATGGATATGCTGAAGATGGCTGCCAGAGGAGGATACTTTGTTCATCATATCCAATTGCCTTCTTTTTTATGGTGAACACATATCAAGAAGAGCATGACTGTCAAGTTGTTCGAAGTAATAGAAAGGCATCTTCGGGTTAGATTGCAAGGAAGTTGGCTAATGAATTTTAAACCATGCCTGACATGATAGCAGAGTCTACGAGGAAGATCTTGAAAGACAAGTTTAAGACTGATGTTGAAGATCAAAAGCTGTGGGGGGCAAGGTGATTAGCTATAGGCAATGAGGCAGAACTACACACATCTGAACTCTGTATTTTAAGATGCTATTGTATGATGGTCCTTTCTACAAATCTTGAAAGTATTGTTATCAAAGAGACTAAAGCCATTACTAACACCGAAGAAAGAGAGACAATCTCACTGAAGCAACTAGAAATGCCAGCACCACCTTATCTTTTTAAAAAATTGTTCATTTGTTTGGAGGCTTCCAAAATCGGGTTTTTAGATGGTTATCTCAAGAGTGCATATGGTGGCATCTTATTGTCTACAATATCAATAGATGCAAATTTGAATTTTTCCCATTGGCTTATACAATGGTCGATAACAAGAATTTGGATCTGGTCTTGGTCCTTAACTTTACTTAAAAGTGCCATCGGAAAGGATATTGATTGAAACCTTGGGCTAGCATATTCGACAAGCAAAAGGTATATTATTTTGAGATGGAGTGTACTCCAATTACTTCTATTTTGAGATGACTTATAGAACTTAAATTTGCTGTTTAAAACATATTTAAATCAGTCAACTATGGAACTACTTTGAAACCTATATGTAGTGATGAACTAGTAGACTATTTCTAGTTCCTTTTTGGAGATTTTATTTGTTCATTTTTTTGTAGTAGTGTAAAGCCAGCTTATATAACTGTAATCAAATTATGACTACTTCTTTGGAAATGAATTTCTGTTGTAAAGTACAACTTATTTTGTGTGTGCTGCAGCCAAGATATTGTTGGAATTAAAATAGGAAACGCAGCGGAAAAGGCGAATCGTTGACAAACAAAAATTTTCTAAAAACTTTATTCATCGGGAATAGATATATAATTTTAATTAATAATAGAAAGCTTTACGAATTTTATAAACCTTTTGAAGACTATTAGGGTATCCTAACTTTCCTCTTTGACACCACGATCTTCCAATCCAGGCCTCCACACCAATAGAAAGATGAGTGGGCGTCAAACTGCAAGAATGAATTTTTCTCACACTTTTTTGAATCTACTATGTATTCAACACATGAGATAGCAGACTCTTTTTTTTCAGAGAAGAACTCTCACTTTTCTCTCAGAGTATTTTTGCAAAAGTTACGTGAATAAAAAAAAAAAAACTCTTAAGATAACTGTTATCTCTCCCTATTTATATCTGAGCAATTAGTTATTTTTCAATTGACTTTTCAATATAAAAATAATCACCAATATCACACATATAAAGAAAGAATATATTTTATAAAGTTGTAACCTTTTAACTTTCCCATTCCTTCTTTTTTTTTTTTTCTTTCTTTCCCGAATCACTTTGTGATTCGTACACTACACACACACACATATATATATATATATA
>CAMOHE010035772.1:0-17145 GCA_946598075.1 Artocarpus hirsutus
TAATACTATTGTGATGAGAATCACTTATGACAATTACCCATGTAGTATTCTCATAGCGAGTCGATCCAACACATCATTTCTCAAATATGTATCTATGAGTTGACTTAGTATCTAATACACATGATTAGTAAAACATAATCATCAGTCAAACTTCATACTAGTCTTCATTCATTATTATCCCAATAATAATGATCGACTAGGGATAATTGAGAATATAATTCAATTTTCACCTAAGAGTTTTACTATCAACTCACATACTTGATGACCTTAGGCAGAATTAACTATTCATTAAATAATAATAATAATAATGAAAATGCCTCTTTATTAATAAAATGCAAATGTAATGAAGTCAATATGTGGTCATTACATAATTGGCCTAGGGCACATCACTAACAGGAAGCTCATCCACTGAGTACCTATGTTGGAAAACAATACGTAGTAGAATTTTAAAAATTTTAAATCAAAGCCTTATCTAAATAGCAAGCTTGACATTCTAAGCACATAAATTAATAATAGAACTTACATACCTCTTTTACAAACTAGAGACAGCAAAAAAGTCTAACTAGAGAAGAACCTTCTAGAAGAGCCTTAACTAACTGGTCTTTCTTGCTATGCTCTATCCACGATTGGAGTGTGGGTGGACGCATATTGTACAATCTTTCCTCCTATGACTCTCCTTCTAACCACTTAAGAAAACCAAGAGCTAAGGTTCCAGATGATGAATAGTAGCTCTCTAGGAATTTTAGAGTTTCTCTCACTAGAGTACTGACTGTCTACTTCTTAAATGATTTGAGTAACAATGAACAATCATTCCCTTTATATAATGGTCGGATCTAGGGTTAGTCCTTAACATGTTTTTCTTGAATTAATTTAGTCAATAAACCAACAAGAATCATTAAATCCAATTAACTCATATTCTAACCAATCTAATAAATAACATAAGTCATCGATATGAAGGAAAAACATATCATATCATTACAGGAATTATTATAAGCTAACAAAGAAGTCTTGATGGACATATATAAATCAAGCTCTTATAATTATGAAATAACATATCTTAGATGCATATATTTTATAATTATCAACTCTAACGCTACTCCACTAAAAGCTTAGAGTTGTACTCTCAAACTATATAAAATTACAAACCTTCAATAAGCTAATCGTCCATAACATATTATAATATGTAACATTCCCATAGGATATTCATAATTGGCTTAAGGATAAATTCCATTTTACCTTCCTAATTGTTTTTATCTTGTGTTCATCTATCTCACCATTAGAATGCTTACTATCTACAAATAGTACACTATTCAGATGCATCTATGTATCTAAATGGTTAGGCACTCCAGTCTTCCAATCACAGAATAATGCCTATAAGAGTATATCATTAACTCTACAAAAGAGCTATGGATTTCATATTTATGAATAACGAGTCTATGTCAATCAAGAGTCATATATTCAATGTGCTAGTATGCGTACCATCATCAAATCAATATGTCATCTTTTGGTATATCAAAAGATATAAGTCGAGAACACATGCCTATTAATTCATTTCAAGATTAAGACATAACACATTTGATTGTTAAAAGTGAATTGATTTAAACAAACAGAATTATTAATCAAATCAATTTAACTTTTTGTCCGGATCCAAGATATCGTTACGACAATATACCAATGTTTCTACTCATGGAGTCCCACTTTGATGACCTAGACAAGTCATCTCCCGTCAGGGATGTAGACAACATAACAATCTTAACATGAGTAAAGCACCTAACTTTATTCCCTCGATTATTGACCTCATCATTTAGACTATCATCTTTAAGATTCATATCTGTCGCATAATTTTTCTATCATATGCACGATCTTAAACGTTTAAACTGATAGTCATAGCCTTTTGTTTGCTTATCATATATTCAACAAAAATAAACATAAAGAGGACAACATTTGATATATGAATAATAAATAAACTCTTTATTGATTAAATGTCTTCAAAAACTTGCTACATCCTTTAATCCTTAGGGCACCTAATCTAACAATCTCCCACTTGTCCTGAGTGAGTAAATATGACATGTCTCGCATCCCCATAGCCTCTACGTGCTTCTCAAAAACCCTTATTGGTAGTGTCTTTGTGTAAGGATCAGCTATGTTGTCCTTAGATGGGATCTTGCATACTACAACATGTCCACCCTTAATGAAGTCCTTTATCACATGATGCTTTCTATGTATATGTTTACTCTACTTATGAAATCTTGGTTCCTTAGCATTAGCTATTGTTGTAGTGTTATCATAATACAACAACATCGCCTTTTCCATACCAAGAACTACCTCAAGATCCCTAAGGAACTTGTAGGGCCACACAGCTTCTTTCAAAGCTTTATTAGCAGCCACATACTTGGCCTCTATTGTTGAATCAAAAGTGTAATCTTATTTGATACTTTCAAGACAATGGCGCCTCCTCCTAGAGAACACACTAAACCTAAAGTTGATCTTCTTCAATCCAGACAAGATTGGTAATCCAAGTCAATGTATCCAAAAAGTGTTAAATCCTCACTAGAATATACTAGCATATAACCTCTTGTCCTTTTCAGGTGCTTGACTGTAACCCAATAGTTTGATCCTAGATCTGATTGAAATTGATTTACTATCCTAACCACATAACAAATATCCGGTCTAGTGGAAAGCATCGCATACATGAGACTACCCACTACCGAGCATAAAGCACATTCTTCATGTATTCTTTTCTTTCATCAGACTTTGGAGAGCCTTTCTTAGAAAGAATAATTGCAAACCTAGATGGTTACCCACTTTTCTTGTAATTTTGCATTGTATACTTTTTGAGAATTTTATCTACATATGTAACTTGCGATAAAGCTATCATTTTGTTCTTCTTATCTCGAAAGATTTGATATCTAGATCATAATTAGCTTCGCTTAAGTCTTTCATGTCAAACTGCTTAGTCAATCATAATTTGACTAATGACAATGCCCCAACGTCATTGCCAATAAGTAGAATGTTATCTACATAGAGTAGTAGAAAAACCACTTTCCCATCCTTAATGTGTTTGTAAACAAATGGATTGTTCACATTTATTCGAACCCATAAGTCTTGATCAGCTAATCAAATCTTATGTTCCAAGAAGGAGAAGCTTGCTTGATTCGATAAATAGAATTTAGCAACTTACAGACTTATTCTCTTGACTCATAGCTTAGAACCTATCTGGTTGAACCATATATATGGTGTCATCAAGATAGCCGTTTAGAAAGGCCGTCTTGACATCCATTTGCCAAATTTCGTAGTCGAGAATAGTAGCTATGGATAAGAGAATGTGAATGGACTTAAGAATGGCTATAGGCAAGAAGGTTTTCTCGTAATTGATTCCTTCTTTTACGTGCATCCCTTTGCTACTAGTATAGCCTTATAGGTTTTGACTTTCCCATATGCTCTTCTCTTTCTCTTGTAGACCCACTTACACCCTATGCATATTACCCCTTCAAGAAGGTCTACAAGCTCCCAGACTTGATTCCTCTTCATAGACCATCTCTGTGTTCATAGCTTCTATCCAGAGCTCTGAATCAACATTCTCTATACCCTCTATGCAAGTGTAAGGATCCCCGTCATGTTCAACCATTTCAGCTAAGTAGACTTCACCATTGAACATATAACTCTCGGGCTAACACCTAGTCCTCCCACAACATCGAAGCTCCTTAGGTTGTTGTTTGGTCGATTTTTCTACATTGATTGGTTTGGTTGGAGCTGAAACCCCCAATGTGATTGAATCACTTGTTAATTCCTAGAGTACCACTCTACTATAAGGCTTATAGTCGTTTATGTAATTTTTCCTCAAGGAAAGTTGCATTCATTGAAACCATGACTTTATTTTCTTTTGGGCTATAAACATAACAGCTTTTAGTTCCTTTTGGATATCCTACAAATGCAAACTTCTCAACGTGCTTCCAACTTATTTGCTTCCTTGTACAGGACATTAGCGAGACATCCCTATATGCGAATAGGGTTTAAAGATATCTTCCTACTCGTCCACAACTCATGAGGGGTTTCAGGAACCGATTTCAGAGATAGCATACAGCTTGTACAACATATCCCCAAGAGTAGAAAGGTAATGTCAAATAACTCATTATGGACCTAACTATGTTCAATAAAGCCTTATTCCTTTTCTCAACCATGTAATGCTGCTACAGAATGCTTGGCAAATTCAAATGAGATAAAATCCCATTCTCTAATAACTTTCTTAAGAACTCATTGGAGAAATATTCTCCACAAGATTGAAGCGAAACGCTTTATGGGTTTAACTAATTGCTTCTCCACTTCAACTCGAAACTCCCTAAACATGTCAAAAGTTTTGCTCATATGATGCATTAGGTAAACATACTCATATGTCGAGCAATTATCAATAAAAGTGACAAAATACTCATACCTTCCTTGTGCTTTGATGTTCATGAGACCATGAACATCACTATGCACAAGTTCTAGGACCCCTTCAGTTCGATTGCCTTTAGACCTAAGTGGTCTTTTGGTCATTTTGCCCTTCAAACAAGATTCACATTGTGATATAGATTCTATCTCTAAATTACTTAAAGGTCCATCCTTTACAAACCTTTGAATCTTATTCAAGCTAATATGACCTAGTCACAAGTGCCAAAGATAAGTTTTATTAGAGTGAGCAGTTTTAAGTCTTTTAGAGTTATCATTAACCTCAATGTTAAGCAATAAGTCCAGCTTAGGTTTAATAAGTATAGGTTGTTTTGCACCCATCCACTATAGATAAAAGATTTATTTTTTATGAATCACAGCTTTATTATAAAAAGAAATTGAATAAGAGTCTTTAAATAAACAAACAACAAAAGCTAAATTCCTTTTAAGTTTAGGACTATAAAAATAATTTCTCAAAACTAAAGTCTTATAACTATCAAAGTAAAGATGGACGTCTTCCACTGCTTCAAGCAACACTAAAGATCCATTGCTCATTCGCAACATGAAGTGCTCATGCCACAGACTTCTCGTTTCCTTAAACCACTGCAGAGAAATACAAATATGATTAGTTGCTCCAAAATCTATGACCCAAGTTTCATTTGATTCCTTAACTAAACAATTCTCAATAACTAGAAGTTTGCACTTACCTCCTTTGGATTGAAAGTCCTTGCAATTCTTCTTGATGTGCCCAACTTTCCTGCATAAAAAGCACTTTAGCTTCTTTGGGTCCTTTTCTTTTTTCTTCTTGCCCTTGCCTTTTTCCAGGATAAAAGATTTCCCTATCTTAGCCTTCTGCTTCTTTCCATTCCAAAGTTAAGATTGGAACCACACGTAGCTGCCATGTTCGCCTACCCACCAGCCAGAGCCTCCTTAATCAAATTCTCGAACTCTTATAACTACTTCATTAGCTTAGTCAAGGTCACATCCTGTCTATTGCTCAAACTATATAAAGCTTTAAACGAGATGAACTCCTTAGATATAGTCTCGAAGACCATAGTCATATGTGACTCAGCATCAATATCGACTCCATAGGTTTGAGCCTCAGCGAGGAAACCCATGACTAACATCATATGCTCCTTAACAAGAGTCTTCCGTCTTTGTTTGCAATTGAAGAGCTTCCAAATAGCCCCTCGCCATTTTGTTAAGGCTTGGCCACCAAACATGTCTTCCATATTATCCAAGATCTGCCTAGTAGTCCCATAATTCTCATGTTGAGCCTGTATCACATTATTCACACTAGCCATAATGTAACAGCGGGCCTAATTATTAACATCCTTCTAGTGATCATATGCTTAGATTTGCTCACTAGTGGATTCACTAGTAGGCTAAGTACGACACGACATGGTTAGCATAAATTTCAGTTTCTCAAAGGAAATGATGATATTTAGGTTCCTTTTCCAATCATTATAATTCTCACCAATTAATATATTTTTATCAAGTATCAAAGATAAAGCGTTTTTAGACATTTTGATCTACAATAAGGAATCATGTACCAAAAATAAGAAGGAATCATGTACCAAAAATAAGCAAACACTCTACAACAGTTTATTAAGATAACACAAACAAGTAAGCATAGAATGTGTTTATGTATCAAAACCTTAAAAATAACAACCTTACAAATGATTATCCCTAACTCAGAATTCAACATGCTTCTTAGGAGAGACTTGGTAGATTCAGTTAAGAACATAGATCACCTTTGATTAATATATGTCATTCAAGACCCGTTTGATCTATCATATACTAATAATCGTTTTCTCTGACCATTAACTTTATTAATAGTAAGGGAGGTTAATAATAAAATTGTTGTTGAGTATATAACTATTATTTCAACTATTTTATCCATGATTTATAATCACCAACTTGGGGTGTATACTGATAAATCATACTAAAGTAAATTATCCCTTCAGAGATCTAATTTGGTACATGATGAAATCCTTTTCTAGGAGTTGGAACCTCCATAGGTTAACTAGGGACCAACGATAGAGGTCTTAGAACCTCTCTTTGAAGACCTTTTTCCCACTCAATATTTTAAAATACAAGGTTTTATGTTAACATACATAAACAATTTTTAATTAACGGCACTCCCTATTTTACATGGCATGTTATCAACATACATGGTAAAATATATTATAATGCATGCATGTAACACAACATGCAAAGCTACAAGCAAGTTAATAAATAGCCATAACATCATAGTTCCATCCTAGAGAAAAGAAAATAAAGATTACAAAAGATTAATTGAAACATATTATCGATTCTTTATCTTGTATCTTCTTGTTGTATCTTTCTTCATTGGCATCCGTCTTCAATTCTTCAGTCTCACATATATGAAAATTTTATTTTTTCTATTACCATGAAATTTTATGTTTCTTAGAATTGTGTCAAAACCAAAAATAAAACTACATTGAAAAATACACTATTTAAAAAAAAATAGTTCTACTCGCTAATCAACTTACCGATCTGTGACCACCAGCCTATAGGAATTGGGTAACCGGCCTATCGATTGATGCTGAACCAATGTATTTCAAACTTTTGTAAAAGTAATTCTAAGCAGTTCTTTATTTGTTTTTCAACACTTCAAAAACATAAAAATTTACAAACATAGAAAAACACATGTAAGTGCAATCATCTCCTAGATGATTACACTTAATAATAACTTTAATACAAATTCTACAAACCAAAATTAAAATAATAAATCCTAGATGGTCATGATAGACCGCCATCTAATTATATAAAAAAACTAGATACACATTTTAACCTCTAAAAAACCATAACCAGCAAAATTAATTAATTAATTAATATAATAATTAAAAGAGAAATTTTAATTAACCATAATTAATTAATAAACATACACAAATAATCTCATGACAACCCTATAGTGCCAACTCTCTAAAAAATAGAATTGAAGCATAAGAGAGAATAAGATCACATAATTTATGTACATAGCATGATCACAAACCTGTAAAATCAATGTAAAACCATGGATCTAATATCAATTGTTAGAAAACGATACACAATAGAATTTTAAAAATTTTAAATTAAAGTCTTTTCCAAATAACAAGTTTGATGTGCTAAGTACATAAATTAATAAAAGATCTTATGCATGTCTTGTGTAAACCGAAGACAACAGAAAGGTCTGACTAAAGAAAATCCTTCGGGAAGAGCCTCAACTAATTGGTCTTCTTTGCTATTCCTTTTCCACGATCAGAGTGCAACAGACGCACATCATACAGTCTTTCCTCCGACGACTCTCCTTCCAACCACTTGAGAAAACTAAGAGCTATGATTCCAGATGTTAAACAATAGTTCTCTAGGAGTTTTAAAGTTTTTCTCACTAGAGTACTCAATCTCTACTTCTCAAACGATGTAAGGAAAATGAAAAATAGTTCCCTTTATATAGTAGTCGGATCTGGGGTTAGTCCTTACAAGATTCAACTTCAAAATTCAAGCTTGGAACAGTTTTTGATTGGAAGTGCAGAAACATGTTTTCCTCTTATCCAGGCCCAGTCGACTATGCCTTTGTATCATGGTGGACTGTAGCATCGCAAACTTAAAGTCTGAATCGAATTCAAACTCTTCAAACTTATCTAATTCATCCAATCTTAACCAGTTGGATAAATCCTATCTTATTTGACCCAGGTAACCTTTTAGAGCCTTAATTTTAATTCAAATAACCCAATAGAAAAGTTTTTAAATTAAATTAATCATATATAGATAAACCCATATAAATAAAATATATTCGAATAATTCAACATGTTTATCTTTAATTAATTCATAAAATTAATTCAACCAATAAACTAACATGAATCATTAAATCCAATCAACTTGAATTTTAGCCAATCTAATAAATTACATAAGTCATCAATATATATTAAAACATATCATATCGTTATAAGAATTATTACGAACTAGCAAAGGCGACTTATAGACATATATAGATCAAGCTCCTATAATTATAAAATAACATATCCCAGATGCATATATTTTATAATTATTAACTCTAACACTTCTCTACTAAAAGCTTAGAGCTGCACTTTCAAACTATATAAAATTATGAAACTCTAATAAGCTAATCGTCCATGATATATCATAATGTGTAATATCCCCATAGGATATTCAAAATTGACTTAAGAATAATTCCGATTTACCTTTTCAATTATTTTTATTTTGTGTTCCATTATCTCACCATTGGAATACTTACATAAATAGTATACCATTTGGTTACATCTATGTATCTAAATGGTTGAACGTTCTAGTCTTTCAATTACAAGATAATGCCTATAAGAGAATATCATTAGTTCTACAAAAGAGCTATGGATTCCTTATCTATGAATAACAGGCCTACGTTACTCAAGAGTCATGTCTCTAACATACCAATGTGTGTACATCATCAAATTAGGATGTCAACCTTTGGTACATTAAAAGATACAATTCAAGAACACAAGCCCATTAATTCATTTTAGGATTAAGACATGACACATATGATTGTCTAAAATAAATTGATTTAAATAAACAGAATTATTAATTGTAATGATTAGGAATTAGAGGAAAAGAAAAACTCTTTTTTCATTACTTAATTAATTTAGTATACTGGTTATTATACATACGATATAAGAGAAAGGTTAGGAACCAATCACAAAAAATTAGGAAACTAACTAAATCTGTACAATTCAAATATCAGGAAACTATCCTAACTAAATTTGTGCAATTTAAATAAAACTAATTTTCCCACAAAATATCCTAACAAACTAATTCTCTAATCTCGTATTTTACCATACTCCCCCTCAAGTTGGTGGATGGATGTCTTCCATTCCAAGCTTGCTAACTAAATCTTGGAAAACCATACTTGACAATCCCTTTGTAAGAACATCAGACAGTTGATCTTTGGACGAGACAAACGGAGTATAGATTAACCTACTATTTAACTTCTCCTTTATGAAGTGCCTGTCAACTTCAATATGCTTCATCTGATCATGTTGCACCAGATTATGAGCAATACTTATTGCTGACCTGTTGTTGTAGTATAACTTCATTGGACCCTCCCATCTTATTCGTAGATCATCAAGAATTTGTTAGTGATGTGCCCTAGGCCAATTATGTAATGACCACATTTGATTTCGTTACATTTGCATTTTATTAATAAAGAGGCATTTTCAATATTGCTTTTTATTCTAATTCTATGAATTGTTAATTCTGCCTAAGGTCATCAAGTATGTGACTTGATAGTAAAACCCTTAGGTGAAAATTAAATTCTACTCTAAATTATCCCTAGTCGGTCATTATAATTGGGATAATAATGAATGAAAACTAGTATGAAGTTTGACTAATGATTATGTTTTACTAATCATGTGTATGAGATACTAAGTCAACTCATAGATACATATTTGAGAAATGATGTATTAGATCGATCTGCTATGAGAATGCTGCACAAAAAATTTTCATAAGTGATTCTCATTACAATAATATTATCCTAGTCCTCTGACCTGAAATCACCATTGTTTCCTACATGACAAGTTCTATATTTTGAGACATTCTAATATTATCTTTGACGAGATGATGGAATGGATTATTGTTGGATATAGAGTGAATCATGTGAGGAATATGAGTGATTAAGTAGGAATTTGTCCCTCATTTATTATGAGAAAGATATTTATAGGCCCTTCAATAAGTTAGACCAAAGAAAAATGTATGGCCATACTAGAATGAATTGATAACGGTTATCAATATCAGTCTACTTAAGATTAAGAAATAATATAATTGAATAGTATAAGGATGACATAAACCATGCTTTATGTTCAATCAAGGTATCTAGTGACAAAAGGACTTTAATACTTATTGTATATTAGGTTATGTCGGATTATTGACATTCGCATAACTTAGATAATCATAATGTCTTGCTAGAGGCCGCTTATGATTTGTGGGCTAGGAATAGAATTTTAAGCCCACTGCCAATGTTATATGAACCTACAGGGTAGCACACTTAGAACAGACCAAAAATGAATTTTGGGTTTACTGTGTCTAGGTTCAATGAACTTGATAATGTCTAGATTCGATGTACTAGATATGTCTAGGTTCATTAAATCTAACATTGTCTAGATTTTATGAATCATATTTGAATTATAGTTTACCCTAGTTAAAATCTAACTCTTTCTCAAAGCCAATATATATATATATATATATATATATCTGTTTTAGGGATTCTGGCCGAATTAGAAGAGAGAAGGCATTCTCTTATTCAAAAAGGAAAAAACATTAAAAGCCCTAAAATTAGAGAGAGTCATTTAATGCAAGAAGAGGGTGCTAGCACACCAATTCAGTTTTTGAGAGAGTTTGTTCGTGTGGATAACTGCAGAGGGTGTTGCTCTGAGTAACAACATCTAAATCCGATCTTGAATATGAAAAGCTCAAGTTAGGGTGTCACCGGAGTGAACCCGCTCTCTTCCTTCTAGCAATCTTGCCCCTTTTGTCATCCTGGTAAGATTCTATGATTTTCTTATCAATCTAATCGAATTGCATGAATCCTGTGAGGGTTTTATGGGATCTAATTTTGATTTTCTGTTGGTTTATTTGAATCACAAAATCCAACAAAACCCAATAGAATTATCTTCAGCCACAATAATTCACATATTTCCAATGCCATTGCCCTGAATTCTAACTCTGCAATTGATCTTGCCATCGCACTTTGCTTCTTGCTCCTCCATGTAACAAGATTACTGCCTAAAAAGGTATAATAGCCTGAGGTTGATCTTTAATCAACTAGTGAACCTACATAATCTGCATCCATGTAGTGTTCTAAAGTCATATCTCCTCCTTTCTTGAATAAGATTCCTCTCCTGGGATTACCCTTCAAGTGTTGGAGAATTCTATGCACTACCCTGAGATGTATTGCTTTAGGTTGCGCATAAATTGGCTAACAACACTTATTGCAAAAGCAATGGCAAGTCTAATATGAGCCAAGTAGATCAATCTTCCCACAAGCCTTTGGTAAGAACTCTTATCTACCATGGTGTCTTCTTGAGCATCACATAGTTCATGGTTAAACTCAATAGGTGTCTCAACCGGTTTACGTCCTAGTTTTCTAGTTTTCTTCAACAAATCAAGAATTTATTTTTGCTATGATATAAAGATTCCTTACTTCGAGCGGGCCACTTCAATACTTAGAAAGTATTTTAACTTTCCAAGCCCTTTGATATCAAATTCCTTTTCAAAACATTTCTTCAAATTCTACATACCTTCTGCATCATTGCCAATTACTATGATGTCATCAACATACACCAGCAATGCCATCACTCCCCCTAACATTGAGTGCTTCACAAATAAAGTGTGGTTTCCTTGGCTCTGTTTATAACCTAAGGCAATCATTGCCTTAGCAAATCTTTCAAACCAAGCTCTTGGTGATTGCTTTAGACCGTATAAGGCTTTCTTTAGCTTGCATACCATTCCTTCCTTAGACTCAAAACCAGGAGGGACTTCCATATAAATCTCTTCTTCGGGATCTCTATGCAAGAAGGCATTCTTCATGTCAAATTGTTGTAAGCTCCACCCAAAATTAGCAACTAACAAAAGAAGGACCTGTACCATGTTCATCTTTGCAACTAGAGCAAATGTCTCAAGGTAATCTATGCCATAGGTTTGAGTATGCCCTTTGGCCACCAATCTTGCCTTGTATCTCTCCTAAGAACCATCAGACTTGTATTGCACAGTAAAGACCCATTGACAACCCACCAACTTCATTCTTTTCAGGTAAACTAACCAACTCTTAAGTCTTGTTTTTCTCAAAAGCTTCCATTTGTAGCTTCATAGATTTCTCCCACTCCTTGTTTCCTAATGTCTCAGGTAAATTTCTTAGAATGGGAATTGTATAAAGGTTACTAAGGAATGCTTTATGTTTTTGGGATAAATTTTGGTAGGACATGAAAAGGTATAAGGGATGTTTTGTGTAGGTTCGTGAGCTTTTCCTAAGAGCAATGGGTGGGACTTTGCTCCTTAGGTTCATGGTTTGATTTAGAATTGCTAGGTGGTTGTGAGGTGGTCTCGACTGGTCTAGAAGTTGTTTCGAGTAATTGAACAATGGCTTGATTTAGGGATTGAAATTACACAATTCGAGAGGATGGCACTGTCTTCCTAGAGTAGACTTGTAGTGGTAGAGTAGCAGTATCTTTATTTTCCTTCTCCTTTATTATTCCCCATAACTTAGGTGTCTCTATAATGGGTTTGGACTGAGACTCAACAAGAGTGGGCACAAACTGACTAGGAGCAGACTGAACAAAAAGATCAAGACCGGACTGAGACTCAATAGGAGTGGGCATGGACTGACCAGGAGCAGACTGACAAAAAGATTAGGGGCAGACTAAGACTCAATAGGAATAGGCAAGGACTGACCAAGAATGGACTGGACAGAAAGATCAAGGAGAAATAGGTCTTTATCCCTAACTTCACTTAATCTCTCCCCCAAAAGATAGGTATCCTAGAAATATGACTCTGTTTCGACGAAGGTGACATTGGCGGAGACAAAGAATTTTCTTGTAGGTGGATAGAAGCATTTGTACCCTTTTTGTGTAGAGGAATACCTAACAAAAACACACTTAAGAGCACGAGGGTCAAGTTTTCCCCAATCTTCAAAGTGAACATGGACAAAGGCAACACTTCCAAAGATTCTAGGAATAAGATTATTGGAGCTATTAAAATTCAAAAAGAAGTTTGTAAGACTCTCCATTGGACTTTTAAAATCTAGAACCTCTGTAGGAAGTCTATTTATGAGACGGGCTGCGGACTACTTCTCCCCAATATTGTTTTGGAACTATTTTATGGAATAGAAGAGCTCTTGTGACATCAAGAAGGTGTCCGTTCTTTCGTTTGACCACCCCATGTTGTTGAGGTGTGTTAATACAAGAAGACTCATGAATGATTCCCTGTTTTTGAAAAAATGGAGAGAGAAGTTTATTAAAGTAGTTTGTGGGTTTTAACCATATTGTAAAAATTGGGAAAAATCATACTAACATCAGATTTGTTTTTCATAAGATATATCCACATTATCCGAGTACAATCATCAATGAACGACACAAATCACTTTGCACCAGAAACATTTGCAACCATAGAGGGTCCCCAAATGTCACTATGAATGAGAGTGAAAGGAATAAAAGTTTTGTACTACTTATTTGAAAAGAAGCACGTTTGTGCTTAGAAAGTTCACAATCACTACAACGAAATGATTAAGAATAGATCCTTTGAACAATGAAGGAAACAAAAACTTAAGAACATTAAATGATGGATGACCTAAACAATGATGATAGAGCCAAATTTTGACTTTATTGGAAATAACAGACTCAAAAAGGAGTGATGTAGGAGGGGACTTCTCAAGGCTAGGTCTTCCACCTTGTTCATCCAGGTAATAAAGGCCATCTCTCTCACTAGCACATCCAATCCTCCTCTTCATGCCTTATTCCTGAAATACGCAATGAGAAGGCAAAAAGGACATGTAGCAATTGGAATCTTTAGTGAGTTTTGGTATTGAAATCAAGTTGGCAAACAATTTAGGAACATGTTAAGGACATTTTTTAGTGTGATATAATGGTTTACATAAATGTCTCCTTGTCCCATCATAGTTGTAACAGAGCAATTGGCTATGGTAATTTTTCTATGGCTAAAACAGGGTGTATATGAGGTAAAAATTTTGGAGGGACATGTCATATGGTCTGTAGCTCCTAAATCAATTACCCACAAATTTGAAGAAATTGATATGAGAAATTAGCAATACAAGAAGAGGATGAAAGACCTAAAAAAGCCAGCGAATAGGTACTTGCAAATGGTTTTTCAAGAGACCCCAAAAAAGTATTCAACCTCTCAATGTCATCCTTATTAACCTCAATAATTGGACTTCCTTCACTACTAACCACATGTGCTTGTGCTCACTCACCAGTATGTCTATCAACCATTTTTTTTAGGTCATTGTGCATCAATGAGCCGGTCATGAAGCTTCCAGCGGTTGTCCCTTGTATGGCGGTGTTTTTATAGTAGGTACAAAACAAAAAGTCTCGATGAGTCTGCTTGCTTGTTGGATCCTTCAATAGGGTGTACCAGACTTGCTTCCTTTGATTCAACAGCTTTTGTCACTAAGGCAAAGCCATCTCCACTATGATCTCGAGCATCACACTTCTCCTTCCTTCTTTGGCACGATTTATAGCAATTGTCTCATTTAAGGATGGCAGATCCGCTATTTCCAAAATTTGCACCCTCATTGCATCAAATTCAACATTAAGACCTGCAAGAAAATCATAAATCTGGTTTTTTTTTCAACAAACCTTTTAAGGATCGCTGCATCTTCACTACAACACATCTGTATGCATTGGTAGTGATCCATCTCTTACCATAATCCTTGCAAAAGGTTAGAGTATTCCGTAACTGATCGCGTTCCCTGCTTCATGGCTGAAATCTTCATCTTGATCTGATAGATTTGTGCAGCATCATGGACCTTGGAGTATGTTTGTTTGATGGCATCCCATATCTCCTTGACAGTACTAAGAAACATGCAAGTATCATTGATTTCAGGGAGCATCAAATTCCACAGCCATGACATCACCATCAAGTCTTGTTCAACCTTAGCATTAAATTTAGGATCCCCTTTCTGAGGCCCTGTGCCAAATAGTTGACTGAGTTTGCCTCTTCCCTTCAAAAAAGTATGAACCAGTTGCGACCACTTCAAGTAGTTCTTCCCATTCAATCAGTAGGCAACCTGTATATTTTGTAAATCTCTCGTTGAAACAGTAGCAAAATTTTCAGTTAAGGTAATATCCAAGGCAGGGCTAGTTCTGGTGGATTCTGACATGATTGATTGGTAAGGTTCACAAGAAAGATGAAGGGTGAAGGAGGGAATCAAGGAATCAGGTAAAGAAGGGTTTGAACAATAGACGGACTTGAAAAAGAATAGAGAGAATTGGAATCGAATGAAGAAGGGCATTGATACCATGTAACGATTAGGAATTAAAAGACAAAGAAAAAATCTTTTTTTCATTACTTAATTAATTCAGTGTACATGTTATTATACATACAACACAGGAGAAAGGTTAGGAACCAATCACACAAAATCAAGAAACTAACTAAATTTGTACAATTCAAATATCAAGAAACTATCCTAACTAAATTTGTGCAATTCAAATAAAACTGATTTTCCCATAAAATCTCCTAACAAACTGATTCTCTAATCTCGTATTTTACCACATTAATCAAATCAATTCAACTTTTGTCCCGATCCAATGTGTCATCACTTATGACAATAAACCAATGCTTCTACTCATGGAGTCCTACTCCAATGACTCAGACAAGTCATCTTCCGTTAGGGATGTAGACAATATAACAATCTTAACATGAATAAATGCCCAACTTTATTCCCTCAATTGCAAACCTCATCATTTAGACTATCACTTTTAAAGTTCATATCATCCGCATAATTTGTCTATCATATGCATGATCTTAAAGGTTTAGACTGATAATCACATACTTTTGTTTGCTTATCATATATTTAACAAAAATGAACATAAATAGGACAACATTTAATATATGAATAATAAATAAACTCTTTATTGATTAGATGTCTTTAAAAACTTATTACATCATTTAATCTTAGGGCACCTGGTCTAACACCCCAATGGTTGTGAGATCACTTGATAGAAAAAAGGATCCTTTTCATCTCAAAGACTAGTAAGGTTTTAATGAGGCAAATTTCTTCTATAATAGGCATCTTAGCTGGAGTGTTATGAAATAGATCTTGATTATGGATGTCACAAAATCCAAAGAAACATTTAATAATTCATGAAGGGCCAAGGATGAATACTTAATAATTCATGAAGAGCTAAGTATGAGATTTAACAATACATGAAGGGTCAAGTTATTGATGTTGGAAAAATAATACGCAGCGAAATTTTAAAAATTTTAAATCAGATTATTTTCTAAAACACAAGTTTGACATGCTATATGTATAAATTAACCTGATCTTACTGACCTTGTATATGCCGAAAAGCTCCCGAAGTCTGTGTAGAGAAGTAACGTTCCAAAAGAGCCTCAACCAACTGGTCTTCTTTGCTATTCTCTATCCACGATCGGAGTGAGTGTGGGCTCACATGTACACCTCTTCCTCAAGGTGACTCTCCTTCCAATCAATTGAGAGAACCCAAAGCTAGTGTTCGTGAATTTATGAACAAGAGCTCTCAAGGAGTTTCAGATTCTCACTAGTAGAGTATCACTCTTAATCTCTCTATTGATCTCTATAACTCATTAGACTCACTCCCTATTTATAGAGGTTGGGTCTAGGGTCATTCCTTATCAGATAAGGTCTTAAAAATTCGAAACAGAACCAAATTCGGGTCTATATCGGATAAGATACGTGTAAAAACGCGTGAAAACGCACTATTTTTAATTCGCACATAGGCAAGCCGAACTTTTTCATAGGCAGGCCGAACTTGCTTGATCGGCAGGCCGAACTACCGAAATAAAAATCACGCGAATCTTTTATTTTCCACCCAAGATTCTATAGGATAAAGCCTCAGTTTTAATTCAAATAACTCAATAGAGAAGTTATCTAATTAAAACAACTTTATCTAGATAATCTCTAAAAAAATAAATAGATTCCCAATAATTCTACAAGTTTATCTTAATTTAATT
>CAMOHE010035773.1:0-10829 GCA_946598075.1 Artocarpus hirsutus
GTTCAACAATGCCAAGGACAAACCGTTGCTAATGAGCATCTGCGTGCATTTAACTTCGCTTCAGTACCTCAAGAATTTATGCAGTTAGCTCTATACGCACATTCTTTCATGCGCTATGGGTCGACCATTCAGTGCCTGATACCGGTAAATGTCACTAGCAATGATTTTCCTATCTATGTGGGGTATGAAAACGTTTACGACTTCATCAGCTTCGAAGAAATCAGGGCAAACTGTATCCTCGTATACCTCAGGTGATAACTCCAACCTTATTTAAGTATTTTAAATATATACGTAGAGTTGTAAGGTGTTTTAAAAGAATTCACTGTAATATTTTAATTGTAGTTTTTTGGCGGAATATTGTGAACTTCAAAGCATGGCGTAAAATTTTGGCTTCATATCTCCGGCCATTGTTTCAAGTGCTGCAAGAGACCTGCAGAATGATCATAAAGAGCGTGCCACATCACTCCTCCACCTATTAGCTGAAGCACCGAGGGGGAAATTATTCTTCCTGCCATTTCCTACTATACAACATTGGACAACATTGGATGTTAGGACTTATTTCACCATGGGAGGACCAAATATATTGGTTTGACCCCCTCGGACACCCAGCACGTGAGGATTTCTTATCAGTCACAAGATTGTAAGTATTAATATTGTCTTACAAAATTAATTGTTTTTAGTCTCACATAATTGTATCGTCTATTAATTTATTTATTATTTAAATATGATACATTATTAGGGCGCTTAATGATTGGAAGCTTCAAGCGGGAACCGGTGTCACAAACGGACCAAACGGAACGTTATATTCTAAACGTAAGTGCCCAAGACAACAAAGAAATATAGAATGTGGTTTTTTTATTCTACGTTTCATGCGGGATATAATTACAAGTGGCATACAAGCATTAGGGCAAAAAGAAGTTTATATACATACAGATATACATAAAGTTAGATTAGAGTGGGTATAATTTGTAAATAGGTTTGTGCTTTTTAGATAGGTACACGTCATAGTAGATTAACAAAGTACTCAAAATAGCTCAAATGTAAAATTATCTTGTAAATAAAAATTAATTTTTAATATTCAACAATTATTGGATGTAATTAGGGCCTTAATATAATGGATAAATATGGGACTGGCCATCCCGTGGGAAATTGAAATTACGGAAGATTTTTTTTTTTGAAAAATACAAATTTCCACGACACTTTTTTCACCAAAACCGTCGTGAAAGCTCCACATTCCATGACGGTTTCTAACCAAAATCATCGTGGAATCTCAGCCTTCCAAGACGGTTTTGGTTAGAAACCGTCGTGGAAGGTGGAGCTTCCACGACAATTTTTGACTAAAACCGTCGTGGAATCTCAGCCTTCCACGATGGTTTCTCACCAAAACCATCGTGAAAAATTAGCACTCTCACCGATCTCGCGTGCCAATTATTCTATTACAAGACGGTAAAAAACTGTCATGAAAAGTCGGTTTTATTCCACGACAGAGGTTTCCACGACGGTTTTTTAACCGTCGTGAAATTTTTTCACGATGGTTATAAACCGTCGTGGAATCCACATTTTGTACTAGTGTTTTTTCATTGGCTCTCTCTTTTACTTATGTTTTGTAACTTATCTTTTACACTATTTTGCATTTGTTTTGTAACAATGGAATTATTAATGCCAAGCTCTAGAAAAAAAGGCTACAGAAAAAGAGGCACTACTTTGAAACCAATGTATTTATTTACTTGATTAACAAAATTGAATGAAAAGTGTAGAAGCAGTATTATTCCATAATTTTATTAGTTATATTTAAATTTATATTAAAAAAAACTACCATCCAAGTATGTATTATATTTAAATTTATATAAAGAAAACTACCATCCAAGTATGTATTACACCAAATGCATGATAGTGTCATAGTCCAATAAAATCTAGTCTAAATAAATTAACATGATAAATCTATTTATTAACCTGATCAACCTCGCACATCAAACACAATTGAACAAAGCCTTTACAACTTTTTAAGTTAATACTTGCAAGGTATAATTAATTACAACATATCCCCTATAGTTTCAACTTCTTTTACAACTAATCTTTTCTTTTTTAAAATTATAAAGGATACATGCTTGGCAATTTATAAATCGAAACAAGCAATAACAATGCATTTGTTGAATGTTAAAAACAATTTCATCTTCATAATCACATCAGATAACAAAGGAAGAAATAAAATCAAAAAAAGTTTCAAGTTGTGCGTAAAGATGCTGAACTTTATGCATATATGGGGTGTCTATTAAATACCAAAAAAACTTACGTCACCCAATTCCTATAGCTCTCTTATAACTTATTTCGAGGAAAAATCAACATTTCACGCCTCAATTTCGACGAATACCAACCTCTAGCAGGGAAGAGATTCCAAAAAAAATAAAAATAATAAAAAATAAATTATATAGTTCAAACACATAATTTTCAAACCAAAGGTTTTGTGAAGGAGGTTGAAAATCAAAAGAAGGTTTTAGTAATTAATATATACTTACAAATTTTATTATCCTCTTTTTACTTTTTTCAGAAAAGATGTAATGCGTTAATTTCAAATTTTGATCTTCGAATTTTTGCCCTTGAATTTTAAACACTACAAATTACTACACTTTATTCTATCAAGAAGTCCCATGTTTGGCTAATTTTATTACAAATTCGTTGAAATTCTGTGGGATCAATCTTGCGAGCTCATATGCCTAGTTAATAAACGATAGTTTAGACAGATTATGTCTTAGATAAATTTAAAAATTAAAAGGAGAAAGAAAAAAAAAAAGAAAAAAGATTGTGCTCTCTCTTCGCAAAAACCCATTGGCCAAGTAATGATAGGATGATTACCAATTTATTTGAATATTTTTATAAGTACAATTTATCTAAAAAACTCTTCATTAACAAGCTAAGCATGTAAGAGTCAACGTCGTTGATTTACAAATTTTCAACGTTTTTGCGGCCAAACATTGAGCTTTTGACAGGTCAAAGTGTGACTTGTAGTAACGTTTGATTAGAGCCAAAATGGGGTATTGAACATAATTTGGAGACCAAATTGAAATTAATTCCTTACTTCATTATTATATAACAAAGTAGGGTAGGCACTGAAATTTCTTTTCGTTTGACCTTATAATTTTGCCCGTTAACTTTGAGCTTGTATATATATGACCTCTGTGTATGTTCCTAGACACAACTATATAGATACAAAATCTGTGTACGATATGCATGTATAAAATATCTAGCTCCAAAGAAACTGGAAAAAGCCAAACGTATGAAATCACTAACCTTAGAGGATACCTGTTCCTATTGCCTATATACCCACATTGAATGATGATCACGGTAGACCGTGTGCGATTCAACAGCAAGCTTTGAATTCTTCAAGTGTAATTATTAAAGTTAAATGGACAAGTTAGAACTTGTCCCAGTTCCCAAAACAAAAAAAAAAAAATTGTCCCAAAAAAAGAAAAAGGAAAACAAAAGGGACAAGGTAGAAACTGTTTGGTGTGGCAAATGAAACCCACAAAAAGCCACTAATTCTTAGAAAGTGTAGCTTTAAGGAAAGGGAAGATGCAAAAAAAAAAAAGATTGGTAGATTATAGAGCACTACTCAAAAGGAGTATAAAGAGGAAAACGATAAAAGAGAAAATTAAGGACAAGGAAAAATGGTGGTGGTGATTATTATCTGTTCAAACATTAAAGAGATCTTGTCTGGGTTTTTGGTGACACTTGACAATATAATACACGGTCTATTAGCTTACTTGGAGAATTATGATATGAAGAACAATGTGTAGTGGAATGAAAAGTGATTGAAGTGATCAGGAGCAAAAGCTAATTAGCATCTCTCACAGTTTCATTTTAATTTTTTCTTTCTTTTCACTTTCTGCTTACCGTTTCAAAGTAATTGACTAATGTACTTTTTTGGAGAGGCATGTGTAGATATATTTCTTTCTTGTAAATTGGAGGGTTTGATTTGTTTAATGTTTAGCTTCGTGACCCTTTTTTTCATCTTTTGGATTTTCTTGGGAAAATTAAATTAATGGTTCCATAAGGGAATTATGTGGTTAATTAGCAAAGAATTTTGACCTTTTCCTCTTCTTCTTCCCTTTTTTTTTTTAATTTTGTTTTTTGGCTTTTGGGAAAATGGCTAAACCAAATCAAGAGCATGAACAACCAAGCTAGCTTTGCAAGCGATTGAAGACATAAATAAACCAAAATACATAAATACGCCTAACCACACAAAAGGCCAAAACACTATGCACTAACCTTCCAATCAACAAGCCAAATTTCCAACCAAGGAACCCCAAGAAAAATGCTTAAGAAACATATAAAGCAGATTTTGAGGCAAATTAAAGGTCACAAACCACGAGAAAACAAAAGAAGCATTAAAAAACCAGACTTTTAATAAAATGCCATTTGGAAAGGGAATGAGATCATCTATAGCTAGCCCTTTTTTTAATATTATTATTATTATTTAAATTATAGTGAAATTATTCAAAATAATAATTGCTTTCTGGACCATCCAAAACTGGAACTTTGGACCTTCCAGATTAAGGAAAGAAACAAACTGCTACGAGATAAAATTATATATTGACAATTTATCGGGGGGGAAAAAAAACATTGACAGACACTACACATACCTACCCTCAGAAACTGCCAAGGTAGTAGAAAGAAATATCACAATAAGTCTGCAAGAGCTTCAGCAATTTTGCGTCATAACGCTGACTAGACGCGGAACAAATCTTCAGATACTTTTTATTATTATTTATTCACGATATTCCTAGACATATAACGGCAATATTATTACAAGTTTTGACACTATTATTGGAATGAGAAAAATCAACACAACTACGTACACAAGGAAAATTAATTTTATTTTGTGCCATGATCATTTTTGATCGTACACCTGCTTTCCTTTGAGTTTTCTGGATAATATTTTAGAGGTATGTAAATGTAGGGGCGTGTACTTTACCATGAAACTAAAAATAATTCTCATGTGGTTCAATCTTGCATGATATATTACGTTCTAGCATGTATGAGTCACTTCTTAGTGTTACCAATTTTCCTTTTCTGCACGTTATAACAACATTGTTAACCCCCTACATGCTTGTGTTCTGTGTCAATTGTTGGTATTCTTCCTTGCATGGAAAATAGTCCTGAGCTGGAACAACTTTCTACTGGAAGATAAGCACATTAAAGGTGAATAGACTTACACGCATGTGTAAGTTTATTCCTCATATTAATTTTAAGGGCAATTTTACTCCAAAGCATGGACATACACACCAATACATGACTCAAATGACTACAAAACTTAAGAAGACGGGACCCCTAGTGGCGATCATGGACAGGTTTCATCAGCAAGTTCTAATGAAACACACAAAAGGATAAAACATTACGAGTTCTAACGACGGGAAACTGACCTAGTATACCAATAATCAAGGACACAATACCTCTTTGATTGATCAAAAAACTGACTTGGTATGCCAATTATCAAAGACACAATACCACTCTGATTGATCAAAAACTTCCATCAATCTATACCACGAGAGTTATAGCACAAAGATCACTCACAACACCACAGATAACCAACTTTATTGGGTTGAATACACAACCAACCAAACTCATAAAGTGATAAAACCAGCTCAAATGTAGCAGAACAAAAAATAAAAATTCAAAAACATTATGCAGCCCTACATGGCGGAAATAATATTGCCTTTATTTTACCCAAAAAAAAAACTACTTCAAAATGAGGAAAAAGCCCCTGTTGCACGAAAGATACAAGGGTGACAATCTAACTAAAACGGCCAAAGGATAGGAAATGTAGCGTTGCAAGGAGCAGAAGATACCACAGAAGAAGCACCAGCATGTCGGCCAGTGAGCATCACGCGCTGCCCCAACTAGAAATCGAACCAACATGCACCCCACTTAACATTTCACTACACCAGGGGAACCAAAGCCCCCAAAACACAAACCCGCCAAAACCCCCGCGCACACCACCGCGACAATTATGAGTACACTTTTCATTCCCCAGCCCTAGCCATAAGTACTTAGATTTTAGTCTAATCTTTGGAGGTAAATGGCTCTTTTTAAGCATTTTTAAAGTAAATAGCCGAAGTTTTTGAAAATGATAGAAATGGGCAATTTTGTATATTAATGATATAGTGGAATACACTAATGATGTATTGATTTGTAGTTTATCATTTTTTAACTTGGTAGTATTTACTCAATAATTTATCAATTTCTCGATAATAAATCATTAATTGATCAATGATAAATCAATTTATTAGTGATAAACTATAATTATAAGTGTTGTACCAATATTAATTAATGATTACATCAATGATAAACTAATAGTTATGAATAATGTACTGCTGTAAAAAAAATGATAATTACCTTAATTTTCAAAAAGTTTGGTTATGTTCTTAATTTTTAGAAAATTCAGCTATTTATTTAAAAAGGCATTAAAAAACTAGGCTCGCCCTAAAATATAGCTCCGGATACGCTATTATTATTTTACAAGAGAGAATTTTCTTGCTGACATGTAAAACTCTCAAAAGTGTTTCATATATACATTTTATTTTGGGCGGTTTCTCAAAAGATTTATTACATAATGATTTGAGAAGAGATCTTATATATTCAAGTTAGATTTTTTTTTCATTCCAACAGGTGCATAACATTTAGTTCTCTCTTTCTCTTTGATCGGAGCTCTCAGAAAAACGTTAATCTTTGTATATTTATCCACGTTTGGTGTTTCTAGGAAATAATTAGCAATATTGCAGGATCAGCCTAGAGTCTAGAGACGACAATTGACGGTACGTTTGGAAATATGTAAATGATTTGGATGGAATATGTAAGGGTGAATTAGCTGTTGATGATAAGAAAGGCAAAGATTCCTAATATGCCGACGAGGGAAAAAGGACACTTGATGCTCCCTCACAAGGGGGACAGCGCGTGCCCCAAATAAATTTAAATCGTAAGCCTTTATGCCACTCCAAAACCCTAGTGTGACCACGTGTGAGCTGTTGATCATCGGTGCGGCCCTACGTGGGTCCGACATAAGTTTCACGGTTGGGATGTAAAGCAAGTGTCCTAATTACCACTCCTCTTGGCTTCATATGGGGTTTTTGCTAGGGTTAGTCTTTTTAAAATAAGATCAATACTATACAATAATGATGGCAACGAGACAAGTTTGGGGCAAGGTGGCCCCATCCAACCCCATTCGAAAAAAAATAACAAATCCTACCTCTACCCCGTTAATCCGGATTAGTTTAGAGTACTCACAAATGTATATGTTGTATATCGAATTAGTTCTTTTTATGATACAAATAAATAAATTATACATGCATGTAAGACAGTAGGTTAAAAATAAAAGACAACTATGGTTTTAAATTTTCATAAGACATAACGTAATATGACATTATATCAAAAAGTATGCATAGTATACAACATTATACATAAGATATTTAATTTAAAAATAAGATATATTTAAGCGGGACATGGTAAAGAAGTAATAAAGCTAGGGACCTCTAAACCCATCAACGCCCTGCAACCATGATCATTTAAAATTTTAACTTGTTTATAATTAGAAATCGTTTAGATTAGGATTTTTTTTTTTTTTCAATTTAAGGTGGTTTTCCACAGATGAATGGGTTCGTACGAAGGGTAAAATTTGTCATCCTTTTACACAATGTGTTCATATTCCCGTGTAGGTCTTACTTGGGGTCCTATGGTAGGACGTAATGTGGATCCCCTTTTATTTCTCTCTTATATGACAGCCTTCTTTCCAGTTAGAAGCCATGTTCAAATCTAGGGAAAATAACATTTTATCTGAAATATTCGAATTTGATATCAATAAACTTTACCTATTTAATTAACTGAATCGTTGTAAATCACAACTAGTCTTCAGACTCCACGTGTACATACGTAGTGTTAATTCAATTTTTTTTAAAAAAAAAGATATATATGCAGTGAACCTATAGGGAAAGGACTACGGTTATCTATAAACCAAGTACACATTATCATTTTGCTCTTGTTCTTGGAATGAATGTCAAAGACAACGAGGTATATATACCATTTTGTTTTTCCCTTCTTTAGACATCTTTTGTTTTATTTTTCTAGTTTTGATTTAGAGACTTATGCGTTTCAAGAATAAGTTTGAGAAAAAATAGTTTAACTTGTTTTATTATAGTGTCTTCTTTTATAAAATTTAAATTGCTACAATATATTTAAGTTTTTTGATACGAACGTCTTTCCTATACAGCCTATTAATTAGTAGGTGATAGCAGATAGGTGTTGGGGTGAGTGCAACTAGTTGAGATGTTCTTTTAGTTTCTTGACGCTAATCACCTTTTTTTTTTGCAGTTTATTAAAAAAAAAAATTATCTATTACTATATTAAAAGTGAGACTTTTCTTTTAGGCTTTGTTCAAAATTTAGTGAAAGTATTTTGTCCTACAGTGTTTTTTTTGTTCTATTTTTCTCCTTAAAATCTATTTTTTATTATCTATCTATTACATCATTAACACATATAGAAGTCTTAAAAGGCTTCTATTTCTCTCTCTTAAGTTTATTCTATGGTTTTCGTCCCCCTTCCCCCTGTGATTTTTTTTTTTTTTTTTGCTTTTAACATTTTTTCCCTTTTCCCTTTTTTTGGTCGATTCATTCTCTCTTTTGCTTCTTTTGTTGTTTTTTCCCCTTCTTTTCCTTTTTTATACAATCTCAAATTTTTTGTTTTGAAATACACCATTGAAATATTTTCTTCTCTTAACCTATCCCTAACATAAAAATAATATCTTTTAAGTATTTCTATAATTATTTTTGTTATCTTAATTATCATAATAAAATGTCTTCTTCCTAAAATATGTCATGTTTGAATATCATTTTCCTTTTCACAAAATTTTTTAATGTCTTGTCCCAACAAAATGGGACAAAACGTTTCGTATTCCTCCTCCCCCTTTTGATGATGTTGTTCTCTCTTTCACCGTTTTTCCTATTGCTTTGACATGCTTTTTAACCCCCCTTTTGCATTCATATATATTTTTCTTTTACGATTTCATTTGTTTTATGTTGATATATATATATATATATATATATTTTATATTTTGTTCTACAACTTCATTTGTGCTATTTTGAAATATACAATTAAAATACTTCTTTCTTCTAATTTATTCCCATTGTGTACCTTTTTTTTTTTTTTTTGGTTGAGGCAAATTTTTTTTCCCTTTTACTTCCTCATTGTTTTATCATTTTGCCCATTAAGATAATTGCTTCCAAATGTATCCTCGCTTTTTTTAAATATTTTTTCCTCTCACTTGTTCCAATTAATATATGTTTTTGGGCTTTCTAATTGACCCACCGAAAGATTTTTGTTTTTCTTGAAACTCTTTCCTTTATTTTTTCAAATAATCTTTTCAACTATTATTCTCCAATAACTATATTCTCCCTAATTTTTTTTCCTGTTGATGTTATTCTAAAATGTGTTTTTTCGCTTACTCTACTCTTGTTAACATAATTTTTTGTTTTGTATCCATGCTTAATTTTTTGGTTCTTTTCTTTTTTTTTTTTTTTCCAAACGATCCTTTGCAATGTAGTCCTTTTTTTAATGCACTTCTTTTAAATAGCATTTTTGCACACGTGTTCTATTATTAAAATCCCTATAAATTAATAGCCTTTGGACCAAAGAAGTCTATCAATTAAGCGAAATATTAGTTAATCAATAAATTAATAATTAATTATATCTTATTTTATTAATTTTCTTATTCAATCAAACTAGTAATTTAATGTACTTATTTAAATAACTAACATTCATTGTACTTACTTAATCGAGTAAAATCATGAGTGTACTTAATTTCGCTTAACCTAGTACATCTTCTAATTAGTTTGCCTATGAACATTTAATCAAATAATACCCTACATTAACTAAGATCCATTGTACTTATTTAACACCCAGTAAAATAATGAATATACTTAATTATCAACATAGATCCAGTGTACCTCTAGTTAATTTGCTTCTGAACATTTATTCAAATAAAAACCTAGAGTATATAAGATTCGGTCTACTTACTTAACACCTAGTAAAATCATGAATGTATCAAATTATAAACATAGATATCCAATGTACTTTTAATTTATTTTCTTAGGAGCATTTAATCAAATAAAACCCTATAGTATATAAGTAGCGGTAACAGAAGCTATAGTAAAGCATATCAAATAATGGCTTCTGTCTTGAAGGTGTAAAGAAATCAACAATGTCACAGGAAACAAGCAAGAGAATAAAGTTGAAGATGATAGTTTGGTTTTGGAGTCTGCTTCATGTAAAGAGGCCCTCAAAGCGACAATGATACTGAATAATTTCTAGATACAATACGTGAAAACTGCACACAAACTTCTTAGCTCATTATAAAGAATCAAAGATTTCAAATCCACTTCGACTTCAACTTCATGAAAAAAACAAACTAACATTCCATTCATAATTTAAGGTATCCTCGTCCATGGAATATATATGTGTATATATATATATATATATAATATTAACAAGTTATTAATTTATATTATTGGTGTGACATATATAGAAACAACTAAAAGTTTTTATTATCATGCATTATCTTATAAAATTATCGAATTATTAACTTAGCCTACTGGCCAAAGTCGGGCCCGCAAAAAATATTGTTTTATCTTGAGTTGTGAAATAAAAAGAACAAAACAAGAGAATATAGTATAGAAGTAAAGAAGAACACAAGAGAATAAGAGAATAATATCTATTTCTTTTCTTCTTCTATTTTACATGCCTCTCAAAGCCTTTATTTATAGGCTAAAGATGCCCATAGGTTA
>CAMOHE010035774.1:0-11036 GCA_946598075.1 Artocarpus hirsutus
GTAATTAGGGCCTTGATGTAATGGATAACATACAGGACTGGCCATCTCATAGGAAATTGAAATTGCAGGAGATTTTTTTTTTTGAAAAATACCAAATTTTCACGACGGTTTTTGTGCAAAACCGTCGTGGTAGCCTAACTACCACGACGGTTTTTGTCCAAAACGGTTTTTGTTTTTCACGAAAACCGTCGTGGTAGCTAAGGCTCCCACGACGGTTTTGCACGAAAGCCGTCATGGTAGCTATGGCTACCACAACGGTTTTGCACAAAAACCGTCGTGAAAAATTACAGTTCATCTTGCAACACGCGCCAAATTAATCTATTCCACGACAGTAAAAAACTGTCGTGAAAAGTCGATCATATTCCACGACAGAGGTTTCCACGACGGTTTTTTGACCGTCATGAAATTTTTCCACGACGGTTATAAACCGTCGTGGAATCCACATTTTGTACTAGTGATTCTTGCAGTTTGACGCCCACTTGTCTTTCTATTGGTGTGGAGGCTTGGATTGGAAGATCGTGGTGTCAAAGAGGAAAGCTAGGATACCCTGATAGTCTTCAAAAGATTAGTAAATTTCCTAAAGCTTTCTTTTATTAATCAAAATTATATATCTATTTTCGATGAGTAAAGTTTTTAGAAAATTTTTATTTGTCAACTATCCGCCTCTTCCGCTGCGTTTTTTTTTTTTAATTCCAACAATTTCCCCTTCCGGGCATAGAGAGGATTTAATGAGGCATCTTTCCATTTTGCAAGAGTACATCCACTTTTAACTTGTTAAATCCATGGCTGGATTTTTTAGTTCATGTTTCATGTTACTCTCTTTTCAGTTCTTTCTCTTTTCGAGTGTTTTTTTTTTTTTAATGTTTTTGTTTGAGCCAGTCGTCATCTTAAATTTTGTATCTTTTTAAGTTTTGACAAAAAAACGGAGAGAGGGGGTTGGATATCAACCATGCAGAACATGTGTGTACTATACATATGCATATGTCTGTCATCAGAAACGACAATCCGAGACCAAAATTGAAAAGATAATCATATAATCCAAAGAGAAAAGCTAAACATATAACATAACATATATACCTGCCTTGAGTGAAGCCCACAGATTGAAGCAGAGAACCGAAAGCAAAGGAAGACACTGATGAGAAACATAGGAAACTAATAAGCAAACATTTGAGTGAAAAAAAAAAAAAAACAAGTTCAATAAGGAAATTACAAAAGCATACCTCTTTTAATTTGCAATAAGAGTGATCTTGAGCATATTTGTGTTCAAGTGAAGCGTTAACTAGTTATGTCACCAGAAATGTTTTATGAAGCGGTTCACCAGAAGTCTTCGTCTTCGGTTTAATTATTATTATTATTATTATTATTATTATTATTATTTTGCGACTTCTATAGCATTTCTGGCCCACATTACTTATTTCGCCTCGTGATTATATTAGGTGTCCTTTTTATACTTGGAATATTTGGAATCTTATTTGTAAGATCCTTTTTTTTTTCAAACTTAGAAATAATAGGAAAAATTTCAAAGAAAATTGTGGAACAATGTAATATCTTGCCCACGTTACTTATTTCGCCACCTAATTATATAGGTGTCTTTTTCATATTCAGGATATTCAAAATTTTATCTGTAAGATCCTTTTTCTCAAACCAGAGATAATTGCAAAAATTTCAAAGAAAATGGTGGAACAACGTAAAAGAGCAATTTTTACCGTGAAGAAGATTGTCATTGAGAAAAAGTCATTTTAGATTGCAAAAGTAAAATACTAAGTGCAAATTGTTGACAAAGTTAAAGAATAATTAAGTCAAGAGAACCAATGTTTAGATCGAGACGATGATTCAGCACAAAGTCTTGGTGTTCATATTTGTAAGTCTCTGACGATTTTAAACTTCAAATTCGCATGCTTTTCCTTTTCTAAATCAATGGAAAGACTCAAGGCTTGCGTTTAAAGCTAATATCCCACCAGCCACGGGTCAAAAGGAGCCTAGGAAAGTGTGCATCCGGTAAATGTATCATCAAAATGAACAGGTGCAGGTTAAGTGTAAACATTAAATTACTAGAGTGGTTAAGTTGCTGCAGTAACTATAGAGTTTCAACGATAAACGGTATAAAACTTTTATATTTTTATATAAAACAAAAATTTATTACAATATAAAACTATCACAAACTATAATACATAGTTCAAATCATAAAGTTTTAACTCTTCTTCCAACCAAACACCACATATATGCGAGATAACTTTTTTAGGAATCATCTTGAGCGTATTGGATTCAAGGAATAACAGCAAAAGGTTCAAGTGAAGGTGCAAGGTAAATTCTTTTGGAGCAAGGAGCGAGTGAACGATTGAGAAAAGCGGGAAAAAAGAAAGGATGCATCTGGGATGCTGCGCTTGGCTTTTTCTGGCCCGCTCTCACTACTTTCCTTACAAGTAAAAAGTCTTGGACTTCTTTTGTTTTGTTTTGTTTTTTTGCAATTTGTACTATTAATTATGGAGTCATCATAATTATGTTAGGTTCCGTTTTCAATTTAAATTCAGAATTTTTGATACTTTTGTAATTTCAAAAGTATCGGGGAAAATTGTGGAAAAGAGTTTGAACCTTGACAAGGTTTATTTTTTAGAAACAGGTAATTTGGATTATGTGTAATTTGTTGAGACGGCTAAAAAATAATGAGAGTTTTAGAGTAGGGCATGAAAAGAAAAAAATAAACCATAATTTGAGAGTTTTAGAGTAGGGCATGAAAAGAAAAAATAAACCATAATTCTATTATATATATATACATGTAATTATTATATTTTTTTATGTGATTTAGACCAAATCTATTAGAAATATACAATATACACTTGCCACGCAAAGCCCAAAGGATCAATTGGTGCAAAAGAAGTTGGGAAAATAAATGTTTAGATCAAGATCTGATGAGCTAGCACAAAGTCTTGGAGTTCACATTTATCTCAAAGTCTTTGGCTATCAAGACTTTTATAGGGCAAGATCCTTGCTTTTTCCTTCTCAACTCCATGGACGACTCAACGGCAGGGCCAAAAATTAATTTTCCGCATGCCTTTGTCCAAGAAGAGATCAGAAAGTTTAAATGTGACTCTGTACGTTAAATACTGTAGAAGATGTTAGAAAAAGATTAATTAAATGCCTAGTAAAACTATTTGATTTATTATTTATTTATTTAGTTTAATAATTATTTAAATGCTAAAATCTAATTGCCTATGAGGGGTTACAACTCTTATTAAAAGATATGTCTACATTTATAAAAGTATGTGTACTTTGATGGAAGACACTCTTGATGTTCTACCATAAATAGGAGTTCAGTCTTTTTTCTACTTAAATAATTGTATTCTTTCTCTTCATAAAAAAAAAAAGTTAAAAATAAATGAATGGTCTAGAAAGAAAAACTAAGTTCTTTTTTTTTTCCTGACAAACTTTCTGGGTAATTGGTTTTCTGCAAATTAAAGTTATGAATCAAAGTAGCTCTAAATTTTTATCTGTGAAAATTATTGAGCTCTAAGATTGCTAGTATTACAAAAATTAAAGTTTAACATATGGTAAAAGAGCACATAAAGTTACTCATTTTTACTTTTATCTATGTGGATGTATATATTAAAAACCGCCATGTATATATAAACAGGACTCTTAATAAGTTAGTTTCGAAAACTCTTTTGAGATGTGGATAAGAAAGAAACCTAGTTTAGGGAATCTGTATGTTTGGGTTTGGTCTCGAGAAAAGTCTTGGTCTTCGGTTTTTATTATTCTTAATATTTTGCACAAAGTCTTAGCACAAAGTCTTGGTGTTCATATTTATAAGTCTCTGGCTATTTTAAACGTCAAATTCGCATCCTTTTCCTTTTCCAAATCAATGGAAGACTCAAGACTAGCGCTTAAAGCTAATATCCCACCACCCACGGGTCAAAACGAGCGTAGGAAAGTGTGCATCTGGTGAATGTATCGTCAAAATGAACAAGTAAAAGTTTAAGTGTAAACTTTAAATTATTAGGGTAATTGAGATTGTGTACCAACTATATAATTTCAACCATAAGTGGTGTAAAACTTTCATCTGTTATAATATAAAATAAAAATTTACTATAATATAAAACTCTTATAAGCTACAATATGCTTGTTCAAACCACAAAGTTTTAACTTTTCTTCCAACCAAACTCCATGTATATGTGAGATACATTTTTAAGGAATTATCTTGAGCGTATTGGATTCAAAGAATAACAACAAAAGGCTCAAGTGAAGGTGCAAGGTAAATTCTTTTGGAGGAAAGAGCGAGTGAACGAACGAGAAAAGGCGGAAAAAAGAAAGGATGCATCTGGGATAGTGCGCTTGGCTTTTTCTGGCCCGCTATCACTACTTTTCTTGCGAGTAAAAAGTTTCTGTCTTACCTTTTTTTTTTTTTTTTTGCAATTTGTACTATTAATAATGGAGCCATCATAATTATGGCAGGCTCCGTTTTCAATTTAAATTCAGAATTTTTTAAACTTTCCTAATTTCGAAAGTATCAGAGGAAATTGTGGAATAAAATTAAGGAGTTTGAACCTTTGACAAGGTTTATTTTTCAGAAGAAGGTAATTTGGATTTGTGTATTTGTTGAGATGGCTAAAGAATAATGAGAGTTTTAGAGTAGGGTATGAAAAGAAAAAAAAAAAAAAACCATCATTCTATTTTACATATATGCACATATATTATTATAATTTATTTTTCATATCATTTTGATCAAATCTATTAGAAATATACAATATACACTTGCCATGCAAAGCCCAAAGAATCAATTGGTACAAAAGAAGTTGGGGAAATAAATGTTTTAGATGAAGATCCGATGAGCTAGCACAAAGTCTTGGAGTTCACATTTATCTCAAAGTCTTTGGCTATCAAGACTTTTATAAGGCAAAATCCTTGCTTTTTCCTTCTCCACTCCATGGAAGACTCAATGGTAGGGCCAAAAATTAATTTTCCGCATGCCCTTGTCCAAGAAGAGATCAGAAAGTTTAATTGTGACTCTGTGCCTTAAAATATTGGAGACGATGTTAGAATATGATTAATTAAACGCCTCATAAAACTATTTGATTTATTCTTTATTTAATTAGTTTAATAATTATTTAAATACTAAAATCTAATTGCCCCTTATCAAAGGATGTGTCTACATCTATAAAAGCATGTGTGCTTTAATAGAAGGTACCAAGTAAAGGTCTATGATAAATAAGAGTCTAATCTTTTTTCCATCTAAATAAGTGTATTACTTCTCTTCATATAAAAATATGTTAAAATAAATGAAGGGTCTAGAAAGAAAAATTGGGTTCTTTTTTTTTGACAAACTTTCAGGATAATTGGTTCTCTAAAAATTAAAGTTATGAATCAAGGTATATTCTAAATTTTTATCTGTGAAAATTATTGAGTTCTAAGATTACTGGGTATTATAAAAATTAAAGTTTAACATGCAGACATGTTAAGTTACTCATCTTTACCTTTATTTTTGTAGATGCATATATTAAAGACCAGCATGTATATATAAACAAGGCTTCTATTTGAAAACTCCTTTTGAGATGTGAATAGAAAAGAAACCTAGTTTAAGGCATCTGCATGTTTGGGGTTACTCGTTAGAAGTTAGAATTTACAATCCACATGAAAAAAAAAAAAATTAGATTTTAAGATGACTGGTGGTTATTTCATTGGTTATTATAGAAAATCTAAAGGACATAAATTTTATTATCCTGCCCATAGTACGAGAATAGTTGAATCTAGAAATGCTAGGTTTACTGAGAAAGGTGAAATTAGGGCCGGTAATTTCAGACATGGCACAATGACACGAAATGAAAATGACACAAGATAAACGGGTTTGGATCACAGGTTTATTTATGGGGCCATAAATAGGTTGGAACGAATAACATGAAAATAAACGGGCTAAATTTGTGCTAACACGCCTTAACACGTTTAATTAAATGGGCTATAAACGTGTTGACACGGCACTACACGACCTGCCTATTTATAACACATTTAAACTTAAAAATAAAAATATTTGAAATAATTGTAGTAGGTTACTATTAATTAGATATGGTGTTTTTGTTAATTTTCTTTATTGGCTTTTTAAAAAAAAATTAATTTTTTAATTTTTTTTTAATTTTTAGTTAACTAGGTTATAAACGTGTCATATGGGTGTTGTTATTATGTCAACTCGTCATGGCACATTTAATAATCGTGTTAATCGTGTCCTGTCGTGTTACGCGTGCTATAGGCGTGTCGTGTTCGTGTTTGTATTTCTAGCACATTTATTAATCGTATCGTGTTTGTATTTAGGCTAAACGTATCGTGCTGTAAACGTGCCAACACGAACACGGCACGAATACGTTTATTGCCACCTCTAGATGAAATTAATGGGCATGAAGAATCACGTAATGTGATCATCAAAGAAGTTAGGGTAGAAGTACCTCTACCTGTAACTTCCAAGGTTGTTGATGATGGATTTTTCCCGTGCGAAATTGGATGCTGACGTTGTCAAATATAATGTACCAAAGCACACGTATCGATCCCATAAGGAATGTGTAATTTTTATTAATTTTTTTTATTATTAACCTAACTCTAAAATTAATTGAATTATTGTAAGTGGGGGAGGGGGGCTCGGTTTTGATTAACTAAAAATTGAAATTGAAATTGAAAATCAAAATGAAAATAAATTTAAATTGAATTTCAATTTAATTGTAAAATATTGCGAATAATGATTTCACTTAAAATTAATCTAATTCTATCTAATTAATCATATTAATTAGTGTGATTTCCTCAAATTATGTTGATGCTCGAAAATCTCTATTTTATCTGATGCTTTTTTCTAAGTCACACTAGAAATATCCTTAAATTCCTAACTTACTGTATTCGTACATGAATTACAACAATCAAGGATTCATTATGTTCTTGGGATTTTCATTTAATGACCACACAGATCATGTAAAATTATTCCTAACTTACATGCAGTCTATGAAATCCTACACAGGTTTCTAAACATAAGTCTCCTTCCGGTCTCATTATGATTTATTTGTTTATTTAACTAGTGGCTAGCTAATTAGAGCATTAAGCTTAGTGTAAATTTCTCAACATTAAAATAAGGTTCACAAAAATATAATTTAACTAAATAATATATTTATTTATTTTAAGCTATGTCACATTCCCAACAAAAAAAAATTTAAAACATAATAATAAAAGCAAAAGTAAACAAAATAAAATTTAACGTTAAATTAAACATTAAAATAATACAGATAAAAAGAGGTTAAAAAAAATCCAGAAGTTTACACTATTTAGCGGGTCTACCTCTACAAAAATAGTACATTCACAGTCTTTAAAACTCTCCTCACAAAATAAATATTTTGTGAAAAACCAAATCTTAAAATTGGGTAAAACCCCATTTGGCTCCTCCCCCGAAATAAATGCCAACCCTTTATATAGGCTTCAAAAAGCCTTAAAATCTAATTTTTATATATATTTTTTATTTTTTACCCCGCCGACGGATGCTGGTTGGAATGCAATTTTGAGTTATGATCTAGTGCGACCCGGGAAAGGCAGCATGGTATACGGTTGCTCTTTAGCCTTCAAAACGCATGACTTGACGCGTTCCAGCGGTTGGGAATTAAGCGCAGCTGGGAGAGATCTAAGCCATCAGATCCAGTCAATGTTTCAGGCGGGCCAGATTCATTCTCGCGAGAGGGGGCAACTTGCTGGTGGACGGGTGGGCGCTGACGCATCTTTGACTGTCGAATCGCTGAGCGCCACATGGCGTTGACTCCGACTTGGCCCCAGTTCCAAAAATTACATTTTTGGCCCCCTTTTTTTAAGTTTTCTTATAATCTTCTTTCTATTTCGCCCCTGAAATAAAAAATTTTATAATTAAGCCCAAACAAATTAATATTTTTACAAAATAAAATTACTAAAAATAACTAAATCTTATTTAATATAAAAATGAATTAAAACTTGAATTACATATTAAAATAAAACAAAAACTTAATTAAATTTATGGTTTTTAATTTTTTTCAAAAATTAACCAATTAACTTTAGAAAATGATGCTAAAACTAACCAAAAATAAACTTAAATATAAAAACATAGTAAAAATTAATAATTAATCATATTTTATAGGTAACATACTAAAAATAATGTAGACAAGCAAATGTTTTTAATTAAAGATTTAATAACTAATAAAATACTAAATAAATTGTTTTAAACCTTATAAAACATGTCTTTTTACAAGTTATTAGTTGTTCCTAACATTGTTGTATAGCTAAGAATATTCAAGAGCAACAACTGAATGATCAATCATTCCACGATGAAGTTGTACTTGAGGAACCTATAGTAGTTGAACTTCAAGGAGCCGTATTAAGAAAATCTTATAGAAAAAGGCGATTTGTTGTTCTTGATGACTATGTGGTCTACAAGGGTCAGAAATTGTAACACCCCTAAGTAGGGGTTAACAATTTTTAATAAATTAAGAAAAGATCAAAAAATAAAAATAAAACTTCAAAACAAATTTTTCTAGGACTTAAATGAAAACTCTCAAATCAAAATAAAAATAAAAGTAACAAATAAAACACAATTTAATAAAGCATCTTTAATTTAATAATATAAAACTGTTATAATCATCATTCCAACCCTCAATTCATCTTAATACAGTCACAGATAACTACATACGATGCTTACATTATCATAAAGAACATTCTTAATAAACGAACAGATTTTAACTGAGTATAGTTACATAGCTTCCTTAACTATATTTCTCGTCACCACCTCACACTTTGTGAGTTCTAAAAAGATGAAAATATAGAGGAATGAGCGACAATATGTTCAGTAGAGAAAACCATTATTCACTTTTAGGTTTTCATCATTGCCACATCAATACCTGCACAGTTAGTTAGTTCTCAACATTATTCATTAATATTATCATGTACATATTCTATGGATACCCTATAATTATTCTTACTAAGTTCCATACATACATACATACATACATATAGATATAAATATATATATATATATTAGTTCAAGATTTAATAATGCTTATCTATATCTACCATGCAATAGAGTATCATATCACTTAACTCAACGGAACCTCAATGGGCTTACTTGGCCACTCTATAATCATTTCAAGAGTGTCCAATGAGGGGACATAAAGCCCTAGATCCTCACTAAGTCGATTCCTATACAGTGTGTTTAGAGACTTTCAACCCAAGGGAGCGCCGTTGCCACCTTCTATTTTACCTTTTAGAGTATTCGTGCCCAAGGACGTAATTGTTGCCCTCTTCATGTCTTACATTTCCTCTCATAACCACTCTTGTTATGTATAGAGTATATTTCCTAACCGTGCTTGTCAATTTATTCAATACATGTCAAATTAATTTATTCCTGACCGTATATTACAGAATGAGTTCATATTATTGTCTCATAAATGATATTCATATAATAACAGTTCAACATATATACATATATATATATATATATCTTGCAATGTAAAGAACCAATTTTAATTCCACAAAATCTCACAAAAAATGAATAATAGATTCCCTATCTTTTGGCTAATACAATGTTGATAACTTCCAACTCACAATGCCAAGTTCATCACGTAAACTCCAAGTATTTTATTATCCTATGCGTATAAAATAACCATACTTTCAGTAATTCCTATTTTATAATCATGTTAATTTACCATCTCTTCTTATTCGTGTGCCGTAATCATTAATATGAAATCCTTGGAACATTTCATAACACAAAAATATGAAATATGTGACGACCCTACCTACGTGGCCGTCGCTTGACTTAACGTGATCGTGAACTTTAACATACTTATTAATAAAGTACATAAGTTTTGGAATAATTTTTTTTTTAAAATTTAATTTCTTAGAATGGATTCTTGCTATCGAATCCTTGGCATTAAACCTTAGAAGGAATAATAACTATTTTTTTTTAAACTTAATAACATATGAATTCTTGAAAATAAAGAATTCTCAACGTGTAACTTTAAAAGATATAATAATAATTTCTTAAAACTTAATTTCGTAAACCGAATATAATAACATAAATTTATCAACGTGATGATAACGTAATATTAATAATTATGTTTTAACATAACTATAGTAATTTCTTTAAACTTTTCTTTTTAAATATAAGGATAATTATTTAGTAACTATTACTTTAAGGACATTTCACAATTTAAATAAAACTATTTTCAAAACAATTATAAATTAAATATTAAAATAAAATCCCATTTAAATGCTCTTTAAAACTTCCTTAAAATCAATCATATATTTTACTTATAAATTGACATCTTAAACATAACATATTGATATCTTAAAACTTAATCTTTTTAGAACTTATAATAATAATAATTACTTGGAACTTGTTTACTTAAATTGTCATAATAATAATAATAATAATAAGCATAATCATTTAGACTTTCATAAAAGTAATTTCCTAAAAATATATTCATAAAATCGTTATTTATTTTGGCATAAAACTTATATAATCATTTTCTTATTATAAATGATCATATAATATTCTTACTTGAAAACTTCACAGATTTGTTGCATTAAACGTTCTTAAACTAGCCAAAACTTAATTTCTTATGACTTAAACTTTTAAGTTTAAGATACTAATTTCTTAAAGCTTTTCCTTTAAACTTTCATAATAATTTCATAGAAACATATCTATAAAATTCATTTCTTAACATAGCGTAAAACTTTAATAATCGTTTTTAATCCTAAATAAATTTATAATTTTCTTACTTAAAAAGTTCGTGTATTTATTGCATTGTCTGATGCAACATTCTTAAACTTTAAAAATCCTTTGAACCAAGGCCGTGTAAACACAAGCTTGGTTTTTAAAGCATAATTACGTAACTTAATTACTTATTCATATGCACATAATTTTTGTAAGATGTAAGCATATGAAATTTTGTAAAATAAAACGTGCATAAATTCGTAAAATAAAAATACAAAAATATTACATTGCGTGAGCGGTATCCATTCCCATCTTCACCATTCGTCCGCCGCTCACCACTGCC
>CAMOHE010035776.1:0-13974 GCA_946598075.1 Artocarpus hirsutus
TTTTATGAATATATGACATGAACACAATGAGAAGTGAGCACATCAAGATCGCGGCGTTGTCACCTACAAAAGTAAGGTTAAGTAAGCTCATTGAGGTAAGTACATTCTCACCTGCAACATGATGAGTTTATGAAAAGGTTTGAAATCTATGTTCATGATCATGGTTTTATGATGATTTTCTCATGATGATTTTTCATGAAGTATTATTATGAAAGCTTATGCATGTTTTGGATGATAACGTTTTTTTCAAAGTATGAAAGTATAAGTATATATATATGTATCACCTAAATAAGTGTTGTACACCCAAAGATATGTTATGTTATGTTATGTTATGTGTCATGTTTGGTTTGGGATTAGCTACCCCTCTCCTCTCATGACGGCGCGCCTATGATGATGATGTTGTGGTGCAACACTTGAGCCCTTGAGATAAAACGAATAAGTTTTAATATGGTTGATGTAATGAAAGATATGTTCCTATGAAAATGTGCCTAGTGCACCATTATGATGATGATAATGATGAAGTTGATGATGTTCATGAAATGTTTTTAAGTTGTGAGAATTACAATGTACTTACTAAGCATTAGCTTATTCAAGTTTTATATCATGTTGCAGATAAGAGTAAGAAAGTTTTGGAGTAGGCGAAGGACACTGACAGGCGTGTGAGCTAAGGAAGATGGTTTGCAAATAAAAGAACGCCAAGGAAAGATATATTAGATGAAATGAGTTTCATTTTCAATTCCGAATATACTTATGATTTTTGAATTTTAAGGATATGTCTTAAAACTATTAAGAATGTTTGTTTAATGTATTTTTATTATTTTATAAATTTTCTTCCGCATTTGAAATTTTAAAACTTATTTAAAAAAAAAAAATTTAGTTCGGCCTGTCGACCATTACTGGTCGGACTGCCGAACTTACTGTTCTCAAAATTTCATTTCTGCAAAGCCTCGAGCGGCCTGCCGATGGTTGACCTTTGGCCTGCCGGTCGAGTTCGGCCTGCCAAAATCCAAAGATCGGCTTGCCGAACTGTGTTCAAAGAATTTTATTTTTGTTTTCAAAGTTTAATTTAATTTTCAATGATATTAACAAACTATTTACAGCACGTTTATGGAAAAACGAATTGTTATAATTAAGTAATTTCGAATATTTTTTTTTTGTAAATTGTATAATAATACAAATATATATGTATGTACGGATCCTGGGAATGCTTTTCCAAACTATGATTATAAATATAAGTTATAATTTATAATAGTTTTGCTACAATTAATTGTTTAATGAATGAATGTAACGACATCTGTGACGTCCGAAAAGAGGCCGTTACATGCACTTGATTCCCTATCAAGTGGAGACAATATTTTTAATTAGGCAAGCATCAAAAACTATTTAAATTACAAGACCCCCACAATTAGGGACACTCTTTTCGACTACTACCTGCTATATCACATCGACAAATTATTGAGACTAATATCCTATTTTGTCTGCATGAAACCGTGCTCTCCAAACTATTATATTAGCCTCTACGCACCCTACATATGTTGGCAATTTATGCCTCAGAAAAGTAATTATTGTGATATTTCAGCTATAGACAATGTAAACATTGCCAACTAAATTCAATTATATAAATGAATTCAGTTCGCCGATTTCAAAACCCGAGCGGCATGTTGATGGTGACCGCAACACGAGTGACATTGGTGCATCGGCCTAAAGAAGCGTGCAAATCCTTGATCACTAGGTAATACTAAAACCCTAGTTCACAGTCTGAAGTAAACGAGTCACCATTTCCTTATAGACTGCAACACACAGCTCATGTATCAATGGAAGTCGATCTAGATTAAGATGTTGCTCGAGTGTGTTGGGACGCTTGGAGCGCACTTTGAGAAGAATCGTGAGTAAAATTGTATATTAAGCAACTGTCAAATAAATACAAGACTAGCGATGTATGCATACTCTTAATCCTAAGGGACCGCAGAAGAGAGGGAAAAAAAAGTGTGACAGCAGTCAGGCTTTCGAAGTGGGCAAGGAGCAACAGAAGCAATTAAGGTTTCCAGAGGAAAAGGATGGAGCAACTTAGGCCACCGCTATGAGAAACGATGACAATGACGGTCATCAAGAACAAAATGGAACAAAATTCCCAGAAATTTCAAGTGGGCCCATATACCATGTAAATTGGAGAGAAGTTTTCAATTGACTTATTCCACAATGGAAAATACAAGGCTATGTAAGACTACAATAGGTCACTTCTAGAATACTAAACTAGGAAACTTCCCTGAAATTTTATTCCATTTTATTCATTTTTTAAGAAGAAACCAACCTCACAAAATAGATATAGCAATTAAGGTATTTTAGTAGCCCATGCACGACTCATTTACAGCTACTTTCGAAAGATTCTAACACAACTTTATGCTTTGAAGCTCCCAGCACCAACATTTACCTTCCCTTGAATTCCGTTTTGAGTAGACTCATTTCTTGGACTATTGTTAGAGTTTCTGTTTTTCAAGATATCTGCTTTGCAGTTGCTGTCCTTTCTATGCTTGTTGCAAAGACACCTGCGTAAACAAGACTATGGATAAATGCATAATTACCATAGCTACATTTTGATACATTACTGATAGTTAAACACGGAGAATTCACTTAAACTTCAATTTTAAGTCAAACTGAAGAATGCCATCAAATATTTTGAAGAAACTACTTTCAAGTATGATTTCACATGAATCTCTTTCCAGATCGACATAACTTTGGAAAATCATTGACTTTCACTCGTTTCTCCATTCAAAAATGCAGTTACCATAGCAGCTTTCCAACAGTCCCAGAGAGTAGCTCAAAAATTTAATTACAAAAAAAAAAATTACTTTGGTTCAATGTTCTTGGAGCAATAAGTATAGTCATAAATTGTAGCTTTGGCACAAACGATGAAGATAAAACCAATAAATATTGATTAACAGGGACATTCCTTTACAGGGCTATAACATGATAAAGTTAATTAGGAATTGGCGTAAAATCAGCACATATTCAATATTATTCTAATTAATTTTGTTTCCTTCATTAGCTAGAATTAGTTATCTGATTTATTTTTTAATTGATTGTACAAATTGTATAGTTGACTATCTAAAAATAGCCACATATATCCCGTATTTATACCCCAAAAATATATGAAATTAGTCATTCAGCCAAGTTATCATTTAAGTATCAGAGACAGGTAGGCAAAATATCTGCTGCTGTCCTCTATGTTTTCTGGCTGAAACCCTCTTTGTTTTCTGGTTGAAACCCTCTTTTTCTTTCACACCATGTCTAAGAAAACTAATAGCAAGAAGCCACCCACGGTGACCATTCATGTAACATCCTTTCCAACAATTTCTATTAAATTAGATGGTGAAATTATAGTGTTTGGTCTCAAGTTATGGAGATGCATATTGCTGGCAAAAAAAAGAAGGGATACATCACAGGACAAAAGGCTGCACCTGCAGAAGATGATCCAAGTTTTGACGAATGGGAGGCCGAAGGCGCTCAGGTTAAGTCTTGGCTCATTAACTCCGTGAGTGATAAACTAATGTCACATTTTGTGCAATGTGGAACAGCCAAACAGGCTTGGGATGCAGTCAAGAGGAGTTATCTTGATGTCTTAGATTCTTCTCAAGTCTACGAATTGATGAAGAAATCTTTTCAATCATGCCAGGCTGGTCAGTCTCTTACAGAATATTACAACGAATTAAACTCCATATTTTTGGAGCTTGATTATCGAAGGCCTAATGATATGACGTGTCCCACTGATATTGAGAAACAAAGAAAGCATACGGCAGAGGAATGGGTTTCTATATTTCTTGCAGGTCTTGATCACAATCTAGATCAAATCAGTGGCCGTGTGTTGGCCATCTCTCCTTTACCAAGCCTGGAGGAAGCCTATTCGCAAGTTCGTCGTGAAGAGCAAAGACAACTCAGCATGGGAACAGAAGATCAATTGGAAGCCTCAGCCCTAGCTATCGAAAAGAACAACTCTAGGCCAGCAACTCTTGTTCCTTCTTCCACCTCCTCTTCTCGTTTCTGCACTTACTGTAACGGCACAAGGCATACAGAAGATACTTGCTGGAAGAAGCATGGCTATCCGGAGTGGTACAAACTCAAGCAAGCTGAAAAGAAAAATAAAAAATCTACACAGGTTGCTGTCACATGAACTTCTCCATCTTCTGCTTCTCATGTAACTCGGGTATCTCCTGAGGAAGGTAAATCTGTTTGGCTTTCAGTTCTGCTGCCAATGACACTTGGGTTATTGATTCAGGAGCTACGGATCACATGACTAGTAATTCTTCTTTGCTTGACTCTCTAATTCCTTCTCTTGTTAAGTTTGTCAAGGTTGCTAATGGGACTCCTATGCCAATCTCAGGGGCCGGGAATGTCTCATTTTCCTCCACACTTCCCATGTCCTCTGTCCTACTTACACCTAAACTTTCTAATAATCTCCTTTCCATTAGCAAGATTACCAAAATGTTAATTGTTTTGTAACCTTTCGTTCTACACATTGTGTATTTCAGGACAATCTTACGAAGACGACGATTGGCATTGGTAAGGAGAGAGGGGGTCTTTACTACCTAGAAGGGGCAAAGGAATTGCAACCGAAAACGGATCACATTGTTCAAGTAGCAAGGAAAACATCTGATAGAGAAAAAACCCTGTTGTGGCACGGTCGGTTGAGTCATCCTTGCTTTGTCTATTTAGGACGCTTGTTTCCTGAGTTATTTAAAAGTGTTCCAGTCTCTAGTTTACAATGTGAACAATGCATTTATGCTAAAAATCATCGTGCAACTTTCAAAATAAGTCTCAATAAAAGTCCAGTTCCTTTTGTTCGTGTTTTTACAAATGTTTGGGGTCTTTTTTCTATTCCTTCTGCTTCAGGTCACAAATATTTTGTCTTTTATTGATGACTGTACTAGAGTGAGTTGGGTATATTTGCTGAAATCTAAGCATGACGTTTTGCTCCTCAATTCTCAAAAATGGTTGCCACACAATTTAATGCGCAAGTTAAGGTTTTTCATTCTGACAATGGTCGTGAGTTTGTAAATCAGTCTCTCGCTAATCTATTCCAAGAAAATCGAATCCTCCACCAAACGACGTGTACATACACACCACAATAGAACGACATAGCAGAGCGTAAAAACCGCCACATTCTAGAAGTGGCTCAGGCTTTTTGCTTTACTATGCGTGTTCCCAAACGTTTCTAGGCTGATGTTGTCATGACTGCTGTCTTCCTCATAAACCGAATGCTTGCACGTGTTATTGACTATCAAACACCTTTGCGAATGTTTCCCGATTTCACTCCATTCCTTCTGTTTTGAATCTATGTCCAAAAGTTTTTGGTTGTGTCTGTTATGTTCATATCCATTCTCATCTAAGAGACAAACTTGATCCTCGTGCTCTTAAATGTGTCTTCCTTGGTTACTCTAATTCCAAAAAGGGCTATAAATGTTTCCACCCTCCTTCAGGAAAATACTGTCTCTATGGATGTTCAATTCTGTGCAGCATGAGTCTTACTTTTCTGGGGATGTGTCCATGGTTCCTCTTCAAGGGGAGATTAATAGTAAGAAAGAGGAAAGATTGTGGTTAGAAGAAAAGAGGCAGTGGATTTCAAGTAAGGGGGAGAACACAATCGATTCACCTAATCCGAATAATGGGAAGTTACATATTCCAAATGTTGGAGAGGATTTGGATGATTCAGATTTGCAAAAGGCTAAGTTTGAACCTGAAGAAAGGAGGGAAAGACCGGACAGATTTTTTTAGCAACGTTATACAAGGAAGAACACAGATGCAGCTGGTGTACCTCCTCCAGGTCCCAACACTCCTCTCAATGACATTACCATGCCATTGGATGACTCTTCCGAGATTAATTCTGAGGTACAAACATACTCACCTTTAACATCTAAAACTGCTGCCTTGAATCCTCAAGTTGAACAAGGTAGGAGATATCCCCTTCGTAGTCGTAAGGAACCGGACAGGTTTGGCTTCTCGAAAACATCCTCTAATGTTGTCTAACCCATTTCTGATTTTGTTTCTTATCACCATTTGTCTAAGGCTCATCTTGCTTTTGCACTTCAGTTGTCTTTTGTGTCTATTCCTAGTCATGTTCAAGAACCCCTTGAAGATCCTAAGTGGAAATCTGCTATGGCAGAAGAAATGAAAGCTCTCCAAAAGAACTCTACTTGGAAGATGGTTGAACTTCCCCTGGGAAAGAAGACAATAGGATGTAAGTGGGTTTTTTCAGTGAAATACAAGCTAGATGGGACAATTGACAGATACAAAGCTAGGTTGGTTGTCAAGGGATACACTCAGACTTATTGAATTGACTACCAAGAAACCTTTGCTCCTGTGGCCAAGATGAACACGGTTAGAGTCATACTCTCTCTTGCAGTCAATCTGGACTGGTCAATGAAACAATTTGATGTAAAAAATGCCTTTCTTTATGGTGATCTATTCGAAGAGGTGTATATGGATCCTCCTCCGGGATTTACTCCAAAAATAGGCAAAGTATGGAGACTAAAAAAGGCCTTGTATGGATTAAAGCAGTCACCAAGAGCATGGTTTGACAAGTTGAGTTATGCTATGAAGAAGTTCAGCCATAAACAGGCTAGAGCAGATCACACTCTTTTCTATAAGAGAGATGGTGATGATATTACTTTGCTTATTGTTTATTTGATGACATGATTGTTACAGGTAGCAGCCCTAAAGAAATGGAGAACATCCAGAGACATTTGGCCAAAGAATTTGAAATGAAGGACTTGGGAACGCTGAAATATTTTTTGGGCATTGAGGTTTCTTGGTCCAAGCACGGACTTTTCATCTCACAACGGCAGTATACATTGGACCTCTTGATTGAGACTGGTAACTCTGCTTGTGAACCTGTAAATACTCCTATTGAAGTAAACCACGGCCTGTCAATCTATCCCGATCAGATTCCAACAAATAAAGAAAGATATCAGAAACTAGTTGGGAAGTTGATCTATCTAACCCACGCAAGACCTGATATATCTCATGCAGTTAGTGTTGTGAGTCAATTCATGCATAACCCGAGCAATCAACACGAGTGCAGTGAATTGTATCCTAGCCTACCTGAAGTCTTCCCCAGGTAAAGGAATTATGTTCTCCAAATATGGACATCTAGACATTGAGGGATACATAGATTCTGACTTTGCAGGGTCCAAATTGGATAGGAAGTCCACGTTTGGATATGTGTCATTTGTAGGAGGCAATTTGGTGACCTGGAGGAGCAAGAAACAAAGTGTGGTCTCATTGAGCAATGCAGAAGCTAAATATCGTGCTCTTCATCATGCAATCACGGAACTTACTTGGCTAAGAATTCTTTTAAGTGAGATTGTATTTGGTCCTAAGAAGCCAATGGTACTCTTTTGTGATAACACAACAGCTATTGAGATTGCAAACAATCCGGTACAGCATGATAGAACTAAGCATATTGAGCTCGACAGGAACTACATCAAGGAGAACTTAGATTCTGGCAAAATAAAGATTCCCTACATCAAGAGTGCAGATCAATTGGTAGACATAATGACGCATGCTGTTGCTAGCGGTCCCTTTTATGCTTCATTATCCAAGTTGGGCATGAGTGATATCTATGCACTAACTTAAGGGGGAGAATTGGCGTGAAATCAGCACATATTCAATATTATTCTAATTAATTTTGTTTCCTTTTATAGCTAGAATTAGTTGTTTGATTTAGTTTTTAATTGATTGCACAAATTGTATAGTTGACTATCTAAAAATAGCCACATGTATCCTGTATTTATACCCCTAAGATATATGAAATCAATCATTCAGCCAAGTTATCATTTTTAGGATTAAGTCCTGATAAATTTCTGGTCTTTTTTATATTTGCAGAATCAAAGTTCGGTCAGGCGATCAAAATATTATTAGGTGATATATATAGTATGATTTTTATGTGCCTAATTCTGACATCTCAAAACAAGGGTTATTTATACTAATGGTCCCTAAACTTTAGGGTCTTTCTAACTTTGCCTCCTGAACTTTAAAAAAATCATCACTTTATCCCCTAAACTTTCAAAACTCCTGACTTCCTCCAAAATTTTTAAAATCACCATGTTCCCCTTGAACTTTCAAAGCTCCTTACTTTGTCTCTTTAATCTTTGATTTTCCGTTCAAATAGACAGAAGTAAGCCTACATGATCTGCATATGGGGAACCTATTGAGGCAAAAATGCGATTTTATCACTCCTAAATTTTATTTCACGTTTTCACTCTCACTTAACGCCTTTTTTTTTTTCCTGAGCTCTCGTTTAGAAAGAGTTTGCCTACACACTTTTTCTCATTTTAATGTGTAACTCATTTAATAAATCTATATTGTTCACCGATATTTGAATTTAAATACTAAAGAAGATGAGTTATGTATGAAAGATGAGAAGATATTGGCAAACAATATCAAGAAGAAATATGCATACAGGCCATTCTTAAATGAGTATATTAAAAAAAAAAAGTTAAATGAGATTGTAAACTTGAAACAAAACTTAAGAGTGATAAAATCTCATTTTTGCTTTTATAGGTGAACCATATGCAAATCATGTGGGCTTAATTTTGTTGAATGTAAAATCAAAAAATAGGAAACAAAATGAGGAGCTTTAGAAGTTCAAGAGTGTCGAAAAGTTAGGAAAACTAGTTAGGATTTGTTTTTATCCCTTGTAAATCTAAATCTATCCATAAGATTCAAAAATGATTAGTTAGATCAGTCTTAGGAAATTTGTTAATAGTTACTTTCTCAGCTCTATTTATATGTGTAAATTACATTTTGATTAAATAAGAGAAGAGAAAAGCTTTTTCTTTAAAAACTCTCATGGTATCAAAGTTTTGGCTTAGGATCCATTTTTTCTCTTAGAATCACAACAATGTTGAAGTATGTCATCACCAGCCAACAAATCGAAGACCTTTGCTGAAGAAACATTAGGAACTACCTTTGCCCTAGCTATGTCCAGCAGCATTGCCATAACCGACAGTGTTGACCACTTGATAGTGGCTAATACCTTATAGATAACTGTTCATAAACTGAACAGAAAAAATTATCTGGAATAGTCACAGTCAGTCAAACTCGCTATAGATGGCCAAGGAAAGTTCGGCTATTTGACTAGAGAAACAAAGAAAACTACTGCAAATGACCTAAGTTTCACGATATGGAGATCATAAAATTCCTTGGTTATGGCGTGGCTTCTCAATTCCATGGAGACTGCCATTGCAAAACCTAACATGTTCTTACCGACAGCTAAAGACATCTGGAACTTGGTTCAAGAAACTTGCTTGATTTGGAAAACTCCTCCCAAATTTTGAAATAAAATCCAAGCTATGGCAATCCAAGCAAAGCGATCGTGAGGTTATTATTTACTACAATGAGAAAGTAACCTTGTGGCAAGATTTGGACCAGTGCTATGCGAATGAATGAGAAAACCGGAATGACTGTGTGAGATACATGAAACATGAGGAAAATGATCATGTCTACATTTTTCTCGTCGGAGTTAACCACACTCCGAATGAAGTAAAGGGAAGAATTCTTGGTCGGAAGTCTTTACCATCAATTTGTGAAGTGAAGAATCCAGGAAGACAGTGATGGCAGGAAACTCGACATCTACCAATTCAGAACCAGAAGGATCTGCCTTTGTTTTACGTTAAGCCAACGGAGGAGAAAAGCGTAAGAAGCCATGCAAAATAAAGAAAATTGCTAGAAGATACATGGAAAACCAACACATTTGAAGAAAAGAACTGATGGCAGAGCCTTTTAGACCATGGCTAAAATCTCACAAGAGATAAAGATCAGTTGGAGCACCAGTATAAACTCTTTAAATCTCCACAATTCTCTGTTAATCCTTCTTGTTCTCTAGCACATCAAGGTAATTCTATAATTGCCCTATCTAGTGTCAAATCAAATTCTGAGTCCTTGGATTATCGATTCTGGAGCAACTGATCATATGATAAGTTGCTCACAATTATTCTCATCCTATAGTCCGTGTGCAGGAAATAAAAAGATCAGAATTGCTGATGGATCTTTTTGGGCAATAACCAGATTTGGTTCAATCAAAGTTTCTCCTTCCCTAACCCTTCATAATGTTCCTCATGTTCCAAAATTGTTGTGTAATTTGTTGTCAGTTAGCAAATTAACTCATGATCACAAGTGTCGAGCTAATTTCTATTCGTCCTAGTGTGAGTTTCAGGAAATAGCTTCAGGGAAGGCGATTTGTAGTGCTAGGGAAAGTGGAGGTCTTTATTTTCTTGAAGATGGAACTTTACTTAATAATGTTCAAAATATTAGTTTTAAGTCTGTTTTGGTTCAGCTGACCATGAAATATGGTTATGGCATTATAGGTTAGGCCATCCAAATTTGCATTATTTAAAATATTTGTTTCCAAATTTGTTTCGAAATAAAAGACCATTTTTTTCCGTGTGAAATTTGTGCTTTGGCTAAACAACATCGTTCCTCTTACCCGCTACGCCATATAGACCCATTGAACCTTTTTCACTTATTCACAACGATGTCTAGGTACCTCAAGGACTCCAACACTCAAAAAAAAAAAAATGGTTCATCACATTTATTGATGACCATCTAGGGTTAGTTTGGATTACTTGCTAAAAGAAAAATCTGACGTTAAAGAAGTTTTTTCAAATTTCTACACTATGGTACAAGCACAGTTTAAAAAGCAAATTCAAATTTTTCAAAGTGATAATGGCGAGTTTTTTAATGAATTTCTAGGGGAATTTTTTTCAACAAAGGGTATTATTCATCAAAGCTCTTGTAATGATACCCCCAACAAAATAGGATTGCTGAGAGAAAAAATAAACACCTTCTAGAAGTAGGGCGAGCTCTACTCTTTGCAAATCATGTACCAAAATATTTTTAGCTATCTCATTAACAAAATGCCCTCAAAAATTTTAAAATTTAAAACTCCTTTGCAAGTGTTTCAACAGAACTATCCCACGTCCATAATTTTGTCTAACTTACTAGTAAAAATGTTTGGTTGTACTGTGTTTGTTCATAATCACAGCAAAAAACGTGGAAAGCTAGATCCTAGAGCAACAAAATGCCAATTTTTTTAGGATATGCACCCACTCAAAAAGGTTACAAGTGCGATGATCCTATTTTCAAAAAAATATTTTGCTACCATGGATTTGTCCTTTTTTGAAACAAAATCTTTTTCTAAACTTCATCTTCAGGGGGAGCACGTGAGAACAGATTCAAATTTAATTCATCTTGCAAATTCAAAAAATTAGAAAAATTCAAATCCAATTTTCAATGATTTATTCCTCCAAACAGAACCAAACATGACTAAAAATCTACCTCCACAAAATTCGGAGGAAGTTAAAAAAAGATTAAAACTTGCCTGGAAAAGACTTTGGAACAGAGGCAGATTTGGATTTGGTTCAAACAGAAAAACTGAGAAACAAATTCTCACTAAAACAAATAAAAAATCTTCGGACATACCTATTTTGTCGTTACAGATTCATGATTATGCCGAGAGAAGAGGGAATGCAGATCTGGAAAAAAATTTTGGACGTTGTTACTCGAGAAAAATTCCAACAAAGGAGCATGAGACTGAAACCTCCCTACAAGGCCTTGAGTTTGAACCACAGCATAACCTGAAACTCATTAGGTATTTCTCAACCAACTCCAATTTCGCAAATAAATTCTCCTAGTGATCTAAGTGCTCCTATTGCTGTTCACAAGGGAGTCAGAACATTTACACAATACCCCATGTCCAAGTTTGTGTCCAATGAAAAACTCTCACCATCATTTCATCGTTGTCTCTCAACCTTCACTTGTGGAGAGTCCAAAAAATGTATAGGATGCTTTATAGGTTCTAGAGTGGAAGGCAGCAATTCTCAAGGAGATGAGAGTTCTTGAGAAAAAAGAACTCAAGAACCAGTAGATCTACCGAGTGGGAAGACAACAGTGGGGTGCAAGTGGGTATTTACCATAAAGTTTAGTGCAGATGGGACCCTTGAAAGATATAAAGCGCATTTAGTTGCTAAGGGTTTTACCCAAACTTACGGCATTGACTACATGGAGACCTTTGCTCCGGTGGCAAAATTAAACACTGTTAGAATTTCGCTATCAGTTGCAGCAAACCTTGATTGGCCATTACATCAGCTGGACATAAAAAAAGATGCTTTTCTGAATGGCGATTTAGAAGAAGTCTCATGAATGCACGTCCTAAATTTGAAGAGAACTTCAACTTGAAGGTATGTAGGTTGAAGAAGTCTTTGTACGGTCTCGAGCATGGTTTGAAAAGTCACGAGATCAATAAAAAATCAGGGATACAACCGAGCTCAAACAGCCAATACAATGTTCACAAAGCTCTCGGAAGATGGAAGGTAACTGTTCAAATTGTATATGTTGATGATATCATCTTAACAGGTGATGATTGTGCAGAATTGAGTCGTCTAAAGATGAGTTTGGCCAAAGAGTTTGAAATTAAGGAAGTTGCCAGATCAAAGATGATATTTTTTGGGAATGGAAGTTGCTAGATCAAAGAAGGGAATTGTTGTGTCTCAACGAAAATACATTCTCAATCTCCTGAATGAAACCTGGATGAGTGGATGCAAACCTGTGCAAACACCGATAGATCCGAACGTGAAGTTCAGTGAAGGAAAGGGAGAACTGGTCAATGTCATTTCGTATCAGCGTTTGGTGGGAAAGTTGATCTATTTATCCCATACCAAACGTGACATAACCTTTTTAGTAAGCTTAGTGAGCCAGTTTATGCATTCACCTCGACAAGAGCATCTTGAAGTAGCATATCGAATTCTGAGGTACTTGAAGAACTCACCAGGAAAGGGCTTGTTTTTCAAGAAAAATACATAGCAAGATGTTGAAGCCTACACGAATGCAAATTGGGTAGGCTCTACAAAATATAGGAGATCAACAACGGGGTATTGTGCTTATGTGCACGGTATCTCATGACTTCTAGGAGCAAAAAGCAAAATGTTGTCACAAGGAGCAGTGCTAAAGCTAAATACAGAGCTATGGCTAATGGTGTGTGTGAGTTACTTTGGCCACAACAAGTTTGAGCTGAATTACATAAGCCTAGAAGTACCGCAATGAAACTACACTGTGACAACAAGGCTGCAATTAGTATAGCACACTGTTGGAATATTAGATTTCAAAAGTCAAAGGAGATAGCTGTCACCATAGTATATTTGAAAATTAGATCAGTTTTTTATTTACATTTATTTTTTCCTGATTTAGAGATTTAGAGGATATTCGTTTTTATTGTTTTGTTTTTTCCCTGTTTTGTCTACTGTTTCCTTTACTGGAATCATTTTGTAATATATAAAAAGGCTTTCAGCCATTATCAATAAAAAAATTCAAGCTTTTCATCTGTGTAGCTTGATTTCATGGCATCAGAGCCCCCACTGGGATTTTTTTTACTGGTGACCTGTTTTTTTCCCTTTGACTTTCATTCCCGTTCCTCACAGAAGTCACATTTTGTCCGACTGGTGTTTGCACTCGCATCACCAGCGGCTCCTGCTGTTCTTCGACCGGTGTTCCTGCTTTCATCAGTGACAGTGCATCACCAGCGACCTCTGTTTTTTTCTCCGACCGGCGTTCCTACTCTTCTCACCGGCGGCTTCTGATTTCTTCAACCATGGCAAATCCTTCTACTCAAGATTCTTCCTCTTCTACCACTTCTCCCATTTCCATTTCAAATATAAGTTCTGGCAGCCCTACCTTACAAAATACCGAGCATCTCTCCCTCCAAATTACCCAACATAAACTAAATGGGTCCAATTACCGTGAATGGGCTCAATCTGTGAGTTGGGTACTGAAAGGAAAGGGTAAATTTGGCTATATTAATGGAACTAATTCTTCTCCTCCGCCTGATTCATCAACATTTCCAACATGGGAGGCAGAGAACTCTATTGTGATGGCTTGGTTGGTGAACTCAATGGAGAACCATATTGGAAGGACATTTCTGTTTTG
>CAMOHE010035777.1:0-41935 GCA_946598075.1 Artocarpus hirsutus
CTTTTATCTTTATATCTTCGATAAGAATATCATTCTTTACTGGTCCGAACATTGGTTCTGATAACCCAAATCAACAAAGTTCTTTAATTGGCAGTAACCCAAGTTTTGTCTGGCTCTCAAAACTACAGTGACAAAGAGCACCGTGCACTAACGTAATATCCCAATTCATGCAGTTATTTAAACCTTGGCATAACTTATCCTGATTGGAAACTAGTATCTTCTAGATTGTACTCATGCAAGCTAGAAAACTAAGATAGACGTCCTTCAATGGATAATTGTTTGTAGATTGACATCAATACATTTTTTTCACTGCACGTCTTGAGAATGGATAGTGTAATACTTCAATCTGACTATCTGAGGTTTAGATACATAGGCTTTGTGCTACATATGCGACTCTTTCAGTAATAGACCTCTCAAATTGATTTTTTGTCTCTCCTTTTCTTTTATATTCTGCACTTTTCTTCTAGTTATAGGAAAAACTAATGTTATCATTCTTCCTAAATCTTTTAAAATGTTGTTTGGATTTCCTCACTGTTGTTTCTGACTATATCTTTACAGTCTACTTATTACGCAATTCACCTATTTTTTGTGCTCTTGCAACTTTCTGAAACTTATATTGTTTGATTTTTCTGTTACTCCTTTGGATTAGTTTTATCAATCAGAAACTATTTCTTTTATTATTTTGCAGTAACTTGAGCTCTAATTCTTTGGGGGGCACGTTACCAGCTGGATTAGGGCAAAAGTCTCTCACTCGGCTGTAAGTATCAGACTTAATAATATCATATTGATGATCTTATATCCTTTGTTCTGGTTAATGTCCACACTAACTTAATATTATGTCAATAGTAATTTTTTTAACTTAAAAAGATTGGATTTTCGTTTATGATTGGTGCATCATCTCTGTTGGAGATGTGTGCCATTTCCTTGTTAGAAAATCGTACTCTCAAAGCTAACATGTTTTAATTTTTAGCAGTCTTTATTTTGAGCTTGACCTTCTTCTGAAGATTCTTAAAGGGATACTCTGTTTCATCTGCATGTGCTCCTGAATAGCCCATTTATTTGACCTTTTGAAGTTTGGAAAATAAGTTTTTCTTAGTCAGCTTAGTTCTTTTATATTTATTTGGTTTTGGTCTTTGTGTTACCAGTGTGCTTTTGTATAAATACTTTTTTCCCCGGACCTTGTGCTCTGTAGGGATTTGTCAGACAACCAGTTCACAGGATCTATACCAGAAACCTTGACTTCTTCGTCTCTGCAGCTTGTGTAAGTGAAGTGCCCTTATTTAGTATGACCTACTTGGCATTTACGAAACTTTAATGTTCAAATTTAAATTTATTATCGATTTCATTATTCAAGTAAGTTCTAATGTAAAGAATTATTTAAAATCTTCCTATTACTCTTAATTTCATTTTTCAAGTACGTTCTAATCTAAAAATAGTTGATTAAAACCATCTACATATTAAGCGATTATTTCATGCAACAAGAAGAAAGGAATCCACTTTCCTTTTTTCCCCATCCCTTCACCTAGGAAATAAAGAGAAACGAGAATTAATATCCATTTAAATGGGACAAATTGAACTATACTTGTAAGTCCAACCCTTCAATTGTCTATTTACGTTCTGAACGTAGTACATTGGAAAAGGGATTTGATCTGACTCCCTGAAAGGGGGATTTGAACTGTCTTCTGTTAAAAGGTTTAAACCGTCCATATATGCGCTGCACCTAAAAAATTTTCTGATTGTCCTTTCTGTTTTGTATGAAAGTGTTTGGCTTTTTTCCTACTTAACACTTTTTTTTTTCCCATGGTGGATAAATAGTTAACTATTTGCTCTTACCAGGCTATTGAATGATAACTTATTGGAAGGACGAGTACCAGAGGAACTATATTCAATTGCGGTGCATGGTGGAGCTATTGAGTATGTTAAAACCCTTTCATCCAGGCTTAATTACTGATTCTTTCGAAAAGACATATCAACTATATGTGAAATATGAATTCTGATGGCAAGTGTCTCTGCTCAATTTGATAAATGTTGATTGTCTCTATGCTGTGGGAAACCTGGGATCTTTTCCTCTTAAATTTCTCCTCTGTATTTCTCTCTTTCTCCCTTCTCCCTACGTCTGGCATCTCATTGTTTGTAAAAGTAGCGTCTCACTTCTTTTGGCGCATAGTATTTATGAAACATGTTGTCATGAATTGTTTAAAGTTACATGTGAAAAATATGAAGAGTCCTGTTGCCTGCATCAATCAAGAAGCTGAAGAAGCATGAAAATATATTGCCTTTCCTTCACGGGTGTCTAAATAAGTTACAACCATTTTTAAGTAAATTCAAAATGTTGAGGGAACATCATAACGTAGGAGATCCCATTGTCGTCTGTCTTTCTTTCTTTCTTTCTTTCTTTCTCTCTTTAATCTCATTTGTAAGACGTAATCAGTGCCTTAAAAAATCAGTGAATATGCTTGAGCCTACTTATCAAAAACGTAATTGATAATGTTTCTTTTGACAGTCTTTCTGGAAACAAAGGGCTGTGTGGAGTGCCTTCTTTACCAGACTGTCCTTTATTTTGGGAAAATGGTGGCTTGTCTAGTAAAGGAAAAATTGCAATAGGAGCATCGAGTGCTCTCATTTTCTTTGTGCTGTTGTTAGTTGTATACATCTCCTGCATCCGAAGGGGAAGAAACGATTACGACTTTGGACTACCTCAAGATTTAATGTGTAAGTATGCTTTCTGGTCTATTAAAGTTCGCTAATTATTTCCTTTCAGAAAAAGTAGTTCCTTCGTTCTTTTTCTATTAATATTTTTTAATATAAGTAGAACATAACGAGAGAGATCTGAATTTCAATGTCCTTTAAAAGCAGAATTGAAACAAAGTCCCCTTTTCAGGGGTTAAAAAAGAAAAAAAAATTAATTTCACAACTCTTAGACTTTTCGGTGGCGTGTGACAGTTCCAGCATGGTTGGAGTGTTCCTCCGTATCTAACATTCAATAAGGATGATCCTTTTCTTAAAAAAAAAAAAAAAAAAGAAGAACTCCAATAGGGATGCTTTTGTCCTAAACTTGATTCGCTAGTTCATAAAGTACTTACTTTGTTTTTATTTTTTATTATTTTTTTTCCTTATTTCAGCCTTTTTAAGGGGAGAAATCTGACTTCTTGATAATATCATTTCTTGTTTGAATCAAAAGATTGTTACTGTTGTGCGACTTTCGATAACAAATTTACTCTTCTGTGATGCACCCTTATGATTATACTCCTATAGTTTTAGATGCTATTTCCTTAATTCTACTTCATAACCTACATGTCCTTGGTGCCATCTAATTTTTCATCGGACAACCAAACATATTCTGCGGCCGGCCATTTAATTTTTGTCACATAATTAGATCTTACGCTTATATTTGGACTTCTCCATTCTAATAATTCAAATAATAATTTCATACTGTATGCCTACTTCGCAGCACTTTACGCAAAGAGAAATCGGTATCAGAGACAGAAATCCTTGATGCTTCTTGAGATGGAGAGTCAGCATGCCAAGGCATTGCCAACAAGCCCACCTTATACCCCCCGCTAACGTAGTTTTCCCAAAAGGGAGAGTCGTGATGATACTGAAAGATGCAAGCCTTTCTCTGCTTAATTTAACTAGAAGACGTATAGAAGGGAAATTCTTGAGGCCGCATTTCTTGATTTTAATGTGAGAGGAGGCTCTGCAGCTGATTCATAACTAATGAGAAGGTTAGATTTCATCATTGTTTTGGCTTTTTCCTACTTTTGTTCTTGGAATGAGATCCTTCGGATTCAGTCTTTAACAGCATGCAATGTATCGGAATATATGCTTTACATACTGACCCCCAACACAAAAGGCATCACCAAACCTCCTCTTCCCTTTCCACAATGTAACATAGCCCACGTGGCTTCTGCTGAGTATATGATGTGAATTCACTGTTCGATGCATGTGGAATAGAATTATACAAAAATAGACCAACTGGTCCCGGTTTAACTTTCATTACATGATCATCAATTTTTATTTTTTATTTTTTTTTGTGGCCACGTTTGAAAGGGCTGATTCATTAGCATTGTACTGGTGTTTATTTTTGACCTGAAATGAAATTTTCACACAGCTAATTGAATTACCCTCTTGGCTTTTTTCTTTTTATGGAGCTAAAACAAGAGGACACTGGAGATAATGACATATATATATATGTATTATATATACGTGTACTATTATCGTTCTTTTAACTATGCGATTATTGTGAATTTGGTAGGGGAAACTGTTGGGAGGAATAAGAGTTGAAGTGGAGAAATTTTGGGATATATGGTTGTTCGGTGGGGTGGAAAAGATAGGTGACGCAATTCAATTCTTTTCAATTTTAGGATATATGCTTATGTACATTTCTCCCACCCATCGTGAAGAAAGAGTCTTATTTCTTGTTTATAGCAAGTATTTCAAAACTACTGTTCCCAATTTTTAGGTTGGTAGTTAAAGAAAGTATACATCTGTAAATGACAACTGATTAACACAAGTCTACTCATCACCCTGAATAATTCTTGACTCGTTCACAATCTATTTATATGGTTGACATTTTTTTAATAATAAAAAAATGGAGATTGGTTTACCGATATTAGCATATCTCTTTTGGGCATTATTGAAGAGATTTCATGGATATCCCTTGTGGGAGTGTTAAAACGAAAGAGTTTTACCTATTTTGTTTTAGGATCAATTGTATACCCTCATATAATATACAAATTTATACCTTTTCATGGTCAATTTTCTAATTTGACATGAAAAATTGCTAAAATATCCACAAACAGAAAGGCAAAAAAATTAAAAAAAAAAAACTTTAACCTCAAATATGCTTAAAAGATACTCTCAAAATTGGTCTTTTTCCTTCTTATTTTTTAAAATTTTAGTCTCTTTTTATCTTTTTTAAAAGAATAATTTAGTCATTTTAAGTGTTAAAATCAATTGTTTACATAGATAAAATACAGATTTGTATATTAAATCTAATCTAAAGGTACATTTTTTATGAGTTCATAAACCGATTGTATAATTTTTTAATGTACTTAACACTTCGTTTAACAAAAAGGCAAATGTACCTTAAACAGAATATGCATATGCATCTCAGCTCTACTCATCACTCTAATTAATTCTTGACTCAGTTGATTATATAGTTAACCTTTTTTTAAGGGATTTTTGCATTATAGATCCATAAATTTTACAAACCTGGCACTTGAGTCTTAACTTTAAGAATTTAGACACTAGGTTCTCAAACTTTCAATTCATTGGCATTGTAAGTCCTCAAACTGTTAATTTGTTGGCACCGTTAGTGTTCATATTCTTTTTGTTGTTAAATGACATAAGTGATGTCAATATTTTAAGGGATTTTTTGTTTTTTTGGTCTAAAAATATATATTGTTTCAACAGAAAGGTTCCCAAAAGTTTTTCTTTTTTTTTTTTTAAATTTTTTGTGTCTAAAATAATGCTTAAATACCCTAAAAAGAAGTTGATTATGCTAATAATTGACAAGTAATTGATTATAAACCAAAAAAAATTCACAAATGTCATTGAGAAAATTAGTCATCCATTTCATTATATTTTGGTTACGTGGGTTCAAATTGCAACGGCATAATTAAAGGCAAACACAATAATTAGTTGTCCAATTACATATTGTTCGATTACATGCTTTTTATTATCCCCGATTATATTAAAATCTTTAGGACAGGAAAGTGTGTAATTAAACAATTAAATATTGTTCCATTATAATTATTTAGTTACATCATTATAAAATGAATATTTATGAATTTTTTTTATTTATAATTAATCTCTTTGTTGTCAATAATTATCATAAATAACTTTATGCTCGGGCATTTGAATATTATTTTAGATAAAAACAATGAGTTATACTTAAAAAAAAAAAGAAAATAGCTTTTGGTAACCTTTCCACTAAAAAAATACATTTTCGAGATCTAAGTAGTAAAAGAGTCTCAAAATATTGATGTCTATTATGTCATTTAATAGTAAAAATAAGATGTAGACTAACGGCACCAACAAATTAAGAGTTTGAGAATTCGAGTATCCAAATTCTTAAAATGAGGACTAAGGTGCCAAGAGATTAATGGGCTGTTTGGTATTGTTTTGAAAATAGATAAAAATGTTTTGTTTTGAAAAATGAGAATTTTTTAGGAATTGTGTTGAGAGTGTTTTTAAAATTTTTGCTTCAAAAAAAGTGCGAAAACATTTTCAAAAATTTTGAGAACAAAAACAAATAGGGCCTAAGAGTTTTGGGACATAAGTGTCCAAATTCTTAAAATAGGGACCCAAGTGTCAAAGGTTACAAAATTTGAGGACCTGTCACCTAAAAATTCCGTTTTTTTAATAATAAAAAAGTAGGAGGATTGAGCAACTGGTGTTAGATTATCTCTTTTGCGTGTTCTCAAAGGGGTTCCACATATGTTCATTTTTTCATTAGAAGAACGGACTATCTAAATTGCGCACTAGATTAACAAGCACAAACTTTCATATTTAAAACGTCAAAAGAGCGCCGCCAAACATTCGAATAGTTGACCATAGACTTAACATAATCTTTGGCCATCCCACTCGGTGGTTTTCTGTAGATAACATTAACTAAGTATTGGGTTCGGATTCTTTAATTCATCCTTACGAAGACCAAAAATTAAACCAATTGACAAAGTTTTGTGCAGACTGCGGGTTGGGTTGGCATTCATGTCAATGCTGGCGTTGAGTGGGTATGACGAAACTAACAACCGCAAATAATGCTGTTTGAATAAACGGAAGGAACCTCTGATTTGTGACAAAAATGTCAAAACGTTTTAAATTAGTGCAAAAGTCAAGAAGATTAATTGTATTGATCAAACACGGACTTGCTAATTAATTAATTGTTTTATCAACAGGATCCACGTTGTTACAACTAAATTCTACTTTCCTGCAGTCATGGTCGCTGTTCTTTTGACCAGTTCTTCTTTCTTTTTGCTTATTCAACAAAAATCATGCCATATTATTATAAAAATATTCATCACCTTGCATGTCCCTAAATGCTTTGTACACCAAGTAATGGGGAGGAAGAGAAAAAAAAAATTGAACGAAAATGACAGAATAGGTAATAGATATCCTTTCAAAAAAAAAAAAAAGAAAAAAAAAATAGGTAATTGATATTAAAGAGTTGCTTGTGATTATCATAAACGTTTCATATATCAAATTACCAAGCAGTGGGGACTAGGGATAGGAAATTAACTAATAATAGTAAAGGAATAGTTGCGATTATTGTTTTTGGCAAACGTGATGAGATTTGAGGATTAAGAGAGTTTATTAACACTAATTTAGGGATTAGATAATGGACCAGTAGAAAACTAATTAATCTAAAACATATTAACCAATAACATTAATTTACTTAATTTTCTTATAACATGGGTTTGACTGAAAAGGTCTTTTACTCAACCCTAAATAAATAAATAAAAATAACAAAGATGACTACTTGTTTATACACAGCTTCCAAACAATATGTCAATTATCTGGGTCAGATCTATCTTAACAAAACAGAGTGTTTCTTATATTAATATGTGTCGACCTAACAAAATGTGTGGCTTACAATCTTCTTTTGAAAGTCGGAATAAATCATACGTTGCATTGTTTGTTCTGACCTTTGACTTCCTAGCAAACAGCCATGAACCCCAAGTTGATTCTTCTTTACTATATAAATACAAATACAAGGTGTGACAGTGTGTGTGTATCTAGCTATATTATATATATATATTTATATATCAAAGACTAATTTATTTGATGGTTTTTAATTAATTTCATATAAAAAAAATATAAAGACTTGACATAAGTTATACTGTGCTTACATAAATGTTTTATGTGTGGTTTTTGAATGATATTATAAATCTCCACTTTCAACTACCATTCTAAATGAGACTTTATGTGCCTTTTGACTATGAACTCAAAAGTTCAGATATATTAACCAAAAGATTAAAGTGTATGCACTTTATTATATGCTATGTAAATGGATAATTATGGATAAATTAAGCATGTGATGATTACATATAATTGACCTATAGAGAGTAAGTAAGCCCACTATCTTGTGCCCTAATTTGATACTAAAAGAGATGCAAAAGAATACATTTCCATTCGATATTGAACCGCATTAGCTATTGTGGAGCAACCAATTTAATTATAATCATTCAGATTTGTGCCATTCAGAATTTTTTCTCGGGGGTTACTACCTATAAATATGGTGCAAAATTTTCTAGCCACGTAAATTTTAAAAAATAACTTAATTCAAAAAATTCTTTTAAATCGATGGTAATGTGATTTGTAACATAATGTTTTCTCTAATGATGACACAATTAGTGAACAAAGAAAAATATGAATTGATAAAATGAAAGAAACTAAAAAAGCACTACAAAAAAAATTACATTTAACGTCATATTATTTACGACGTACGGTTTTTAAATGTCGTTGAAAAGTACATACAATGATATCTCGACCAAAGATGTCATTAACGACATTTGAAACAATAATTAATGATATCTATATAGATGTCGTATTAAAGGTCTCCTTTTAACGATAACAGTTTAGTTTCGTTAAATTATTTAACGACAAGTAAGAGTGCCATCAAAGCCTTGAAAATTCTACGACACCCCTTATAGACTACATTGGTCATGATTTTGTCTATAAGGGATGTCGTGGAATCTCTAAGGCTTTGACGACATCTCCTACTTGTCATTAAATAATTTAACAACGCTAAACTATTGTCGTTAAAAGGAGACATTTAATACGACATCTATATAGATGTCGTTAATTATTATTTCAAATGTTATACCAAGAATTCGTGTAAACCTATCTTATCACATCAATTACTTTTATCCGTGTGACTATTTTTATATATATATATATATATATATATATATATGTCCAAGTTAATATTTATCTAGGCATATTTAGTTAATACCATATACGTTTATTCTTGAGGTTTTCAGAAAATCAAAGAAAAAAGAGGGACAAAGTTGCCTTAAAGACTCATCTAGATAGTCAATATAGGGTAAAACAAATAAATAAAGAAGGAAAGCAAAAAAGGGAGAGCTATACTTCTTGCTTAATTTGGATGATATATTAATCTTTTTTTTTGGGTAACGATATCAAACTTTTTTATGAAGATTAATGAATGTATAATAATTACAAAAAGTTGGTATGATCAATTCGTTGTACTTATTTTTAATGCCACTAAAACGTTTTCTCCTACTTATTTTTGTTTTTGTTTTGGTTAAAAACACAAAATGCTATTAACACCTTGCTTCCTCTAAGTTAATTAGAAGCAATCCTTGACTAATAATTCCCATGCATTCAATTACTTTCTTCCGTTCGTTTTCTCTATTAATGTTCTTTTGAAAAAACTCATGGAGACATTATTAAGTGGACCCCAAAAAAGCACTTGCTTTTTCAAATGGGCTAGCTAGGTCTAAACCAATTACAAGCCCCATAGTCACCCCTCAACTAGCTAGTTATGATCATTTTACCCCTAATTATACACAACTTTACTACTCACAAAAATAAAATCTTTGCTTAAGAAAATCCAAACAACAAAAATCTTTTGACTTCCATGCATTATCTTCTAGATATATATACACATATATGTACATGTATGTATATATATATATATATATATATATAATCCAAACCAAATCAATTACCATCTTTAACAACTCCAACTTTTTACAATATTATCACTGAAATTTTCCCTAAACAGAGAATTGAATCAATTATAGTAGTCTATCCTAATTGCGTAGACGGAAAAGGAGAATTTAGCTTTGCATTTACTTGACTTGGTTGACCTCGATTTATGCACAATATCAAGGAATTCAAGGTCTCCCACAATGATGCCATAACTTTCTCCACTGGCGTCTCCACTCTCTCATCATCAATCACACATAATAATAATAATAATAATAATAATAACAATAATAATAATTAATTTTACATCAAATAATATAATATAGACATATTAAACATATACTGCACATACGTACAAAACTAAATGTATACGTATATCATATATATGCATGTATGTATGTAATACGATTGGCAAGTAGTAGTATGGGAGGTGATGATTGACAGAGAAAGATAAATGCTTATCTGCAACAGAAGAAGAAAACGAAAGACATGTCGTTGCTAATGCTAATGCTGGCCAACCACAACACACAAGTTGCGAAACTTATTTTGACTTTGCAACGTTTAGTTTATGCGTGCCATGTCGGCAACATAACCTCAAATAAATAGCCCACTTGTAATTCTCTCCTATATGTGTGTGTATATGTATGTATGTATACATACCTAGTAGTATGGGGATCGGGGGTCCCACTTGATGAGTTTTGTGATGACATTGGAGAGAGCTTTAGCATGCTCATCTATATAATTGGATTTTCTGCGTGTGATTCAATTTTTTGACCAGATTGAAACTTGTTATAATTGGTTGGTACTTTAATTAATTTCCATCGAATAGTTATTATTGGCATATTTCTTAATGTCATGCACACACTAGAACAAAACCTTTTGTTTTGAAGAATGTTACCTGAATTATTTTTCTTCTACCATTTTTACCTTTTTCCGCCCCAACTTGGATTATATTTTATTTTTTACGTTTCTTAGGCATCAAATTGTAAGAGTGGGCAACTTGAGGTTTATTTATTTATTTTGCTTTTGGGATTAGATATTGAAAGGAGCCTAAATGGGACCCGATCATTAAGAATACTGATTTCCATAGTAATATTAGATGATAATTTACCAAGCTAAGTAAATTATTATGAGTAGCCTCTCGGCTCTTGAATGATTGACGTGGGGTTAATGGGGGATAAGAAAAGGACAAATCACACCAAACAACAACAGAAGATAATGGAGCAAAAAGCCACTATTGTTCTCTCCCTCAGAAACTTCTCCAAAGCATCATAACGAAAATATTGAAAGAGAAATATACACAACTATTTTCTAGCAAATACGCACTCACACACACACACACGACTATGACAGTCTTTGAAATCAAAATGGGATTTCATCCCAATTTGATCAGGTCAAATTCAGCGAGACCCATTTAATTAATGCGTGGGTCCAAATCGTCCTAAGTTTTACACTATCTAGCAGCCCAAAATATTCTGAATTTTCTGCCGTGGAAATATTCTAAAAACCATAGGAAAGACTAACTTGTAGTTTACGCGGTACAAATGAGCCATGGCACATTTTGAAGATGTACAAATGTACCGAAAAAGGAATAGTAATCCCACGTATTGACAATATAAAAATAAAACCATCAAACAAATAAACCGTGAGTGACTATTGATAGATCCAGAAATTTATCTCAATAGAGGCACTTGTGAAACTAAAACTTTGTCAAGATGCCACTTGAAAGTAGCTTAATTGGCTGGACGCGAGAATGTGTGTATGTCTACCAAGATTAGAGATCTGGTGGTTTCATTTCTTATTTGATAAAGTAGGCGCAATAGACCGCATAATATATATATATATATATATATATAAACTCTACTCAAGATATTACTATTATCTCATAGTTTCAAAGATTTTATTAAAATTTTTGGGGAAAAAATACTATGATTCAAAAATCAAAAGTTAATAAAAGTATTATTCTTTATCGCACAGTAACACTCTCCTGGATATAATTCCAATTTAAGGATTCTTTCAATATTTTTGCTCATAAAAAAAGGAAGGATTTCATATTAATGCATTAATCAAAAGTGCATGCTTTCTATTTATTTATTTTTATTGTACGAGAGAGTATATTCAAATCTTAGAATATTAGTAAATGGAAAAACATAATAGGCAAAAATAACGTGAAGACATTAAAAATAGATTTTTAGTAGCATAATGTGATAATCATAATTCTCTTGAGGCAAAGAGAGCCAAGAAAGGTGGGTTATGCAGTCCCACATTACCTGTGAATGGTCATAGATAGTGGTTCATAAGTAATGACACCACCTTCCAATAGCATGAGGCCTTTTGAGGTGATATTATTCACGACATGTAGTTTTTGAATGTCGTTGAAAAGTACATACAACGACATCTCCAACAAACATGCCGTTAATGGCATTTGAAAAAATAATTGACGACATCTATATAGATGCCGTATTAAAGGTCTTCTTTTAACGACAATAGTTTAGTGTCGTTAAATTATTTAACGACAAGTAAGAGATGTCGTCAAAGCCTTGAAGATTCTACGACACCCTTTATAAACGACATCATCTTGACCGACAAGTAGGAAATATCTTCAAAGCCTTGAAGATTCTATGACACCCCTTATAGACGACATCATCTTGACCAATGTCGTCTATAAGGGATATCGTAGAATCTCCAAAACTTTGATGACATCTCCTACTTGTCATTAAATAATTTAACGACACAAACTATTGTCGTTAAAAGAAGACCTTTAATATGGCGTCTATATAGATGTTGTCAATTATTGTTTTAAATGTTATTAACGACATGTTTGTTGGAGATGTCGTTGTATGTACTTTTCAACGACATTCAAAAACTACATATCGTAAATAATATATCGTTAAATGTAGTTTTTCTTATAGTGAAGTCATTACAGATGGTATAAGAGACTGACCTAGTTAAAGTGTGGCCAAAGAAGACGTTGGGCCCTCAAAGGACGGCTAAGAAGGGTGGGTTGTATAGTCCTACATCGCCTGGTGCATAACCTCATCAAGATTGATAATTATAGTGGTTCATATTCAATATTAGAAATACATTGACTTTTGTTCGCAAGATTTATTATTTTGAGGATTACTACACAGATTAGTTGAGAGCATAAGTAATGAATTTAGGGCTTTGGATAGATATACAAATCTTTGACTAAATAGATACATTATCTTCATGTCTCTTTATTGGGATTATCTTTGATTCAGCCAATTCAAAACTTACTCTTATTCTTAAATTGAATATGAATATCAAGTGATTTTGGTTATAAATTTTGTGATTTATTTAGCGATTGTAATAATTGTCTCTCCTAGTTGAAAGTTCAACTCTCCGTTTTAACTAGATGCTAATTCCATATCCATTGAGTGAAATTAGTAGTGAAGGAATGTAATCGTCTTCATTTTAGTCCTCATCTCTCCTCCTAGTTTGGCAGCAAACCTCGGTCCAACACTCTTCTCATAGTTAGGCCATAGGTGTTGCTCCAACTCTCCTCCTAGCTCAACCATAGACCTTAATTGAGCTTCTTCTGCCTCGGCTACGCTCTTGACTTGATGGCATTTGAGTGTTGAGTACCACACTCATCAGAACACACGTAAAACCGACCACTCCTGACAGCACGACAATAATACAACACCATAAGCTTTATTAATCTATGAGCTCGATTGGGAACATATATTCGAATCAAAGCTTTAAACTAAACATGCTATACTAGTTCAAATTTTATAAGAAAAAAATATTGTATTAATAATTTGAACCAAAATTTTTTCATTCGAATCTATGGGGGTGTTTGACAAAGTGGTGGGAACTGCGGTTCCCACCACAAAATCAGTTATGAACAGTAAAAAACTCTCACATGCTACAGTAACAATAAAAAAAATTGCTACAGTGTAAAGTTCTCATATGCTAGAGTAAAAGTGGTTCTCACCACTGGTTCCCACCACCTTTCAAACACCCTATATGTTTTCAAACAAGTTTTATATTTTTTTCTGTTACAGAAATTAACCTACATTTTCATCAAGCTTGAGTAATTGTGATTACTGGACATGATATTTTACCAGAGAGTGAAAAAGATCAAAACCAGTCAACAAACAAACTTTACGCGATATTTTTGGCACTGTAACAATATGGTCTAATAAAACGGTGGGATAAAATTTCAAAAAGTGGTGTGAGTATAAATTGTACGTGTTTTAGTGATTGTCGAGGAAAGAGAGGGAGAACATGCTGTTTCTTATCCTCTCACTGTCAATCCCGATTGGATTTGTGGGCAGCTTCTGACATAACATCTCAACCAATGAGAAGAGTTATGTGGCATACAGGGGATGGTGGGACCCATCCCAAGTGATCACTAAAGACCCAATGGTGGCGTAAGGGGCTTTCACTAGTCAACAAAAGCAACTTCTAGTTACACAGGAGAGAGAGAGAGAGAGAGAGAGAGAGAGTTGAGGAGTTGGGTGTATACTCTACTTTTGTTTACAGGCTAGTGGCTCAAGTGAGGCTAATTATTGGTCGCTTAAAACAATGCTTCTGCCAACCTATGTTTGTTTTATTGGTTTACTTTGCATAGAATCTTCTCCAAGTCCTCTTATTTATTTTGTTTCTTTTTAATATTAATTATTATATATATCTTTTCTTTTGTCGGTAAAAAATCCAAATCTTTTTCTCAGGTCTGAACGCACGAGGCAAGGCTACCAATTAAGAAAGCTTCTTTTGACTATTTTCGGCTATTTGCATACCAAGTTGGGCACTGTTTATTTATTTATTTATTTTTATAACTGAATAAATGACACTAACCTAACTTCACGCCGTGAAAACATAAATATATGTTGATGACTACTGTTTGGTAATATTTTTAAAATAGATAAAAATAATTTTATTTAAAAAATAAGAATTTTTTAAAAATTATATAAAATATATTTTTAAAATTTTTATCTAAAAAAATTTATAACAATATTTTTAAAAATTCTCAAAATAATACCAAACCAACAGTTTCAAAGTTCCAACTTAATTATATATTCCGTGAATAATAAGAGCTTTTAATTAGGCGGCCAAACTTTTTAATAACAGCTTGATTATTACATTAGTTTCCATAAACTGATATGCGTACACGTAAGGATGAACCCAGGAATATCTCAAATAAGATATATGTTTTTAACGTCTCACCGGACTCTCTCTCTCTATATATATATATATATATGTATATATATATGTCTCCAAAAGTTAGATTAACCTACCTGTTCTTCAGCCATATACATATAGAAAGGACAAATATTAATTAATATGCAGGTAAATTTATTCACATGGAACCCAAAAAGAGGACCTGAATTAGCTCATGAACAGAAACATTGTTAAAATAAATCAGGGTAATTTTTTTTGGAAGGAAAATAAGGATCTTAATTAAGTGTATAATACTACTTCTTTTATGACAAGTTTAAGATTCTATTCATGACTTTCACCTAACTTTCATCATTTTAGAATAACTAAACAAACAAATAAATAAATAATTGTACCCTAAAAGCCTTCAACGAAATATATATATATATATATACACACACACACACACACACACACACACACATATATATTACTGAAAAGTCCACGTCGGTTCACGTGCCGTAGATGGATTATATGTATAAAGTTAGGGAAGAATTATTGATTTTTTTTTCGACAATTTGCACGTAATATATGCAAGTTATTGCACGATTAATTAAGATAAATATAAAAGGGGTCCGATTAGATTAAAAGCTTCAATTAATGTTTAAAGAGTTTTAAAGCTGATCAGATACTGATTTCGAATCATACGGTCACGTGGTTTGAGCCGGAAAGTTGGGTCATTGTCCATGTCTATAGAGCAACAAGCAACAGTCAAAGATCTCATAAATATCACAACTTTTTTTATTCATTTTAAGCAGCTTTATATGTTTGATTATCTCAATTAATCATTAATCTAATTATCACCAAAATATGTTTTTTTTTTTTGGTGTGTGGTTGCGTGTGAAAGGAGGGAAGAAACAGCTAGGATGTGTGTGAGGACAAAGAAACAGACAAAATGAGAATTTAAAAAAGGGAATAATATTGCATGTTGTTGGTGAGGCAATCCTCTTCCATATAAAAACAAATATACTAATATATTAACAAAAAAAATGTACCATTAATGTAGTCGTTTTTCAATGTCTTCACTCTTAAAGTATATAAACATTCCCAGGGTGAAGCCATAAAAATTAATGAGGAGGAGGAGTGGACCGTATATTAATATTATAACAAAAAATTAAATGAAAGAAATATAAAACGGGCAAAATATAATTTTAAGAGAGATGAAATATAGTTTTTATAAAATTTTGGATAAAATATTAAAAGAAAAAAAGTTTAGCAAGGACGGCAGCTTACCTTGTTTGTGTATAGCTCTTCCCGATTATTTCCTTTAAAAAAATAAGCATTTTAAATTTTTTCCCAAAAGAGTAATGATTTTTTATTTTTATTTTTTGGCTTTTTTTAATGTATTTTTTTTTTTTGGCTTTTCATGCGCAAGAAAGTTAATTATAAAGAAAAAAGAAAATCATATCATAGTATAACATGTAATTCCATGTGTAATCGTTATTTCATTTTTATTTTCAGGATAAAACATAGTATAGTATGTGCCTTTTTTCTTTCTTTCTTTCTTTCTTTCTTTTTTTTTTTTTTGCTTTCTAAAAAGGGTACATTTTCAAATTGCAAAAACAATTAGATGAGAGTTTTAAGGCTGCTTGATGGAAGACCAGTGGCCTGATCCACTCTTTTTGTGCTATAACAAATAGAGTGGATGGGGTGATATTTATGCCCACGTACACGTATGCTACAACTCAGCATCATATTTTTCTCACCTTAATCTCTATTTTTGATATTGTTGTCTGTCAAACATTTTTTAATAAACAAACTGAGGATGTGTATCTTGTCTTGTACTCAGTAATTAAATTTAATTTCCCAATTTCAAATGTAGAATTACTTTAAGAACTCTTATACAATTAGTAGTACAAGACAAAAGGAAAGAGTACTCAATATTCATCTATAACTATAATTAAACAATTTTTTCCTTTGATTAGAAAAAAAAAAAAAAAAAACCTACCTTTGAACAAAAAGGTCAATAGCTTTTTATATAAACCTATCTTAATCCCCTGATCACCGATTTACCAGAATAACACCTTCTTATGTCTCCTCTAGGAAATTGCAGATGCGATTCCAGTCAAACACAAAAAAGGAAAAAAAAAAAAAAAAAGGAAAGAAAGAAAAAAGAAAGGTCAGCGAGATCAAACAATCCTTTTTTTATTTATTTATTTTTGCTAAAAATAGATAAAATAGTCCAAATAGACTCTCAATTAAGCATATGGTGCCCTAGCTAGTCTGAACATACAGTTCACACCTTTGAAAACAGCAGCCATTCCACGTAGGAGCGTATCCCACGTACATTTGTTTTATGTTGTAGATGTAAGTTGAATGATAATCACAAAATTAACTCTTGTAATTTGACTTTTTATAAAATTTATCCCCTATTTTTTTGGGAAATTTTTATTCCTATGGGGGCATTTGATATGCAATAATCTTAAAGGTGGGAATGAGAATTTGTAAGATTCTCATGTTTGGTACAAGAATTATGATTTTTGGATTCCTAAGAAACTCAATTTCATGAGATTTATTTTACCCCATGTTGCACTAATCTAAACCCCACCTAACAATGTGATATTCATATTTTCAAGAATCTCAAAACCATGAGAATCTCACATTTTCTTCCATGATGATAATGATAAATAAATAATATAAAATAATATAAAAATTATTAAATATTTATAATATTATCAAAACTTAATATTATTATTTAATGCCAATAATAATATATTATAAAGAGTTATATTTTTATTATTATTTATATTCATATTCGTATTCATATCCATATATTATATATTACTTACAATAAAAAAATATATTATATATTATATATATAATATTTTTGCATAATTATATTATTATTAAAATAATAATTTGATAATAAAGATAATAATAACATTAACATTAATAATAAAATATATATAATATATTACATATACAATATTTAAGTAATATATTATTATTAATTAATACTAGTATATAATATATATAAATACTATAATATAAAAATAAAATAAAAATAATTTAGTACTATTTATTATATAATGTAAAATGTAACTATTATATCAATATAAAATAATAATAACATTAACAATAATAATAATATAACAATATAATATCAATATAAATAATATAACAGTAATATTCATGATAAGATCAATACTAAATTATATTAATACTATTATAATAATAATATATATAAAATATAATTAACTATTTATAATATTTCTTACAACAATATTTTTATTTAAAGTTAATATTAATATAAATAATAATATATTATTAAAAATTAATTCTACGATTATTATAAATTAATATTTTTATATAATATAAAAATAAATATTATTTTAATATAAAATAATTATTATTAAAGAATAATGATAACAATAAGATGAACAATAGTAACAATTTAATAGTATAATATCAATTTGAATAGTATTATTAATATTAATGTTAAACTATATATAGTATTATTTTATTATTCATATTTATATTGTTATTATTATTTAATGTTAGTACTAACATACTATATTGATACATTTAAGGTTAATACCATAATTTTTTTTTTGTCAATTATATGAGATTTCTATTACAACCAAATACAGTAATATATTATTAATAGGAATCTAATAGAAGATTCTTATGTACAACCAAACGTGATAGTATTAGTTTCTTGAGAATCATATTACCTACTATAACTTTTCTGTAAATATGATTCCTACTGTTTATTGCATATCAAACGCCCCCTTTATTCTTAGAAGTTAGAAATTATTCACCCTTTAAATATGAAATTTTGATTTTAATTTTACCTCTTCGACCGAATCAACTAAAAAATTGGACTAGCCTTTCAAATCCCATAGCTACCTTTTTAACACATGTTTCCAAACATGGTTTTAGATTTTTTTTTTTAACGTTAACAAAATGTTCCAAATGAAAGAAATAGAGACACCAATATTGACCCATTTGACTTATAAGGAACCACAACTTCGCTTCAAGCGATTAGTTCCACTAGTAAAATTAAAAGAAACGCCCATGGGAAGTAGATGTGTACTGAGTTTTGAAGATAGAGGCCTAAATAAGTAGACAACTAGATCTTATACAAAACCTTTACAGTCCATATAAAAATGCAATCCACCAAAAATCCCAAACACAACTAACAAAATCGCCAGTGAAACAATTGGTGAAGACCCATTAAAAAAAGTAACATAACCTCAGAGATGCACGGTATAGTCAAAGTGCTTCCTAAATCGTGATTCCTAATCCCCACATGCCACTACCACAGTTGCTAGAACACCGCACCAATGTGACCACATAACTCCCACCACCTTGTAGATTAAACCCTCAAAAGAATTTCGACTGTTACACATTAGATGCATTAACAAGAAAACGCCAAACTAATGGCGACCAGCCTTTGTCCTACTTTTGATATGTCCTAATGAAAGCTCTGCGTCCGCGATGCCCCACTAAAAAACCCATTGTTCAATGAGCTTGGAGATCAAATTTTAAGGTCGGGAGCTCGGTGACGTGCAAGTAGATGGTCCAAAAACTCTAGCCATTCCACTCCCTTCAAACCTCTCGTTTTTTTTTCAAGAGCCATAGGTCGACTGTATGATAAAATGATTTTTGATTCTAGATGCTCATAATCTCAGCCATTCACCATAATTAAACTTGAATCACCCAAAAAATTCTAAAGAGCTATTTATCTTTTTGAAATGAAGAATAGAGCTTGAAGATGTTTGTGTGGAAAGTTGTAAAAAAGGCACAACAATTGACTACGTGTTTAGTACACTGATTTAGTTTAATTTGGCTCTGTCTAAGCAACAAGTACCCATCACAGTTTCAATTGGTGTACAGTAAAAGAATTAATTTAAATGAAACTGGCGGTTTAAATTGAGTTAAACCGCCCAACTCAAAATTAAAAGCCTCTCCATCTCAACTTTTTGAACCAATGTTGAACATTGATTTCAATCCCGTATATTTGTATTTATAATTTAACACTATAGTTTCATATTTAAATAAAATTTTTTAAATATTTTATATTTGATTTTCAATTAAATAACTTTTTCATACTTCAAACTAAAATTCTCAATATTCATCTAAACACAAATTTGGTTTTGATTTCTAGTGTAAATTAATACTTTAATTGCATAATTAAACACCAATTCTGAAAATTGTTTAGACTTGATGATTCAATTTTTAGTTCAAATCAACACATTTATAACCAATGAACCAAAAGTGGGGTAAATATACTCAAAAAACCCATTAGCAATGGGCATTTGTGTCTCGCAAGAAAGTTTTTCTTTAAAATTGAAATAATTAAGGATCAAATAGATCTTGTGATTTTAGCGTAAAACTGCTAGAAATCTGTTTTAATAGTCATTTTTTTGGGAACAAACTTGTCCTTAAAAAGTCTTTCTTCTTGCTATTTGTGCAAAACGGTCTTTTCAGTAACTAAATTTGAGTTTAAATTTTTAAAACGGATATACTTGAAATTAAAACATCAAGAGAAATTCTATTCACATTCCAAATATTTCTAAAGGTACCCTAAAATAAAAATCATAAGTTTAAAAATGTAAAATAATTTACTTTTAATGTTAGAATCTATTAAATTCCTCAAATATTCATACAGTACGCCTCGAATAGCTTAACAAAAAAAAAAAAGAAAAAAAGAACCAGCTAGAAAAAATGGTCAAGGCTTAAAGAAATATATATTCTTTAAAAAAAAAACAAATTTATTGAAAAATCATAAGCAAGAAACAAAGATGAGTACTGAGTAAGACCTCCAAAAATTCAGACACAAGATGATTAACGCTTTGAGAACATGTAGTCGCAAACTGAGAGTTTGTTGAATATTTGTTTTGTGTTCTTTTTTTTTTTTTTTTTTCCAGTTGAATGAAGAGCTTCTCTATTTCTTAATATAGTTCGTAGGTTATTTAGTGTGATTTTTTTTTTTTTTTGGTTGGTAAGTTAATTGAAGGTGTACTGTGAGCGTATTTGAGGAATACATTAGATTCTAATATTAGAAGCAGATTAATTTAAATTTTAAACACTATTTTTATTTTGAGTACTGCCTTTAAGAATATTGCGAGTATGAATAGAATTTTCCAAGCCTTAGTTCTAATTGTAGATTTAATATTCAAAAATAGAAAATGATTTCATAACATTGTCAAAATACAAGAATAATTTTGTGGTTATCATATTCCACGCACAAATTTGGGATATGTTTTTCTAGTTTCACTTTAAGTTCTATGAATAACTATTTTTTTTTTTTGAAATGAATAACTAGTTTTTCTGTTTTACGTTGTTCTCATAATTAATAAATAAAGTTGGCGTTAAAATTTCTGAGCATTTCGAGGAAATTAATTTTAATGATCAAATCAACTCTACATGCCTTGTAATATATTTGTTAAGATTATATAAATATAGATATATACACAAATACATATAATTTGGCATATGTGGTTGGCTTTTACAATATATAGTGGGATTTGATCTATACTTTTGCTATAGGTTTTATTTATTAGCATGTTGTTATTTTAAACACAATGTCTTTAATTAATTAACTTAATTATATGAACATTCATACTCGGAAAAAGAAAAGAAAAGAAAAGAAAAGTTGAAGACAAAAATATTTTCAATATATATCCTTTTATCAACATATCAAAAGTTTACTCCAATAATAATAATAATAATAATAATAATAATGAAAAACCCATGAAAAGCTAAATTTAAAAATCCACGACAAAAGAGAGAGATCATGATCATGATTTATCTGTAATTGGCAGAACACGGCCGTGAGAATTGAGATCATCGATATATTCTAGAAAATTTTCGGAAAGTTGAAGGAAAAAGGCAAGCATTGCGGCGCGTAAGCTTATCTTTGTCGTACGTTCGATGGTTTAATTAATTTTCTTAATGGTGTTTGGCTGTTACAATAAATATTATCACTATTGCCCAAATCTTTCTTTGCATCCAAATCAAAGATTCTAAACTATTTTTTTATTACATAAAGAACGTACAAAATCTTTCTTTCAAGTGTGACATATATATTGGGGTTTGTTGCAAATGCATCGGCTTACGATGTGGCATAATGATCTTCAATCATCAAACAACTTAAAAAAAAAATCTAGGGAGTTGGAAAGTGACAGCATCTCATGCACTTATATACGAATACTTTATAAATAAAACATATTTGTATTTAAAATTTTAATTCCTAGATAATTACAAAAGATTTGCATTTCAACTAAAAATCAAATAAAAATGACATGCCTTTGAATTTTTCTTTTCTTTGCTTTTGAGGCATACTAGGCACTAACCGAATTTGTGATATATATTGATGAAAAAGCGAAAACAAGTTGCTTGCTTCATCGTTATCCCCATCTTAAATGGATTTTTTTGGTTGGTTTAGTGATAAAGAGCATTCATGTTCATACATACATACAGATCCCTATATATATGTATGTATGTATGCATAGATAGAGAGAGAGAGAGAGAGTACTCCTCACATGAACTTTTATATATATATATATATATATATATATTATATTTGTTGAAGGGCTTATGTAGGGTTGGAATCAGGACGTTATAATGATTAAAATAGTGGATCTTTCCCACTAGCTAATAGGTTACTCAACATTTCTTGGCTAAGGAGATTAACTCTAAGAATTAGTTTATTAATAAGGAAAAAGTAAAAAGTGAATGCACCTTGTAAATATGCTTTTTTTGGAACATCTAGAAAGCAAACTTAAAAATATGTAACATGTGTTAAAGGAGTGGAAATTAAAAAAAAATAATGAAAAAGTGTTAATTATCTCTACAAGTGAAAAGGATAGGTCAGGCAAAATGGAGGCTGCCTAAGAGATAAGACACAAATATGCAAGGACCATTGAGAGGGTGGTAGTACTTAAAGATGATGATTAAAGAGAGGAAAATGAGTAGAGGTGCACCAAATAGCTTTTTGTATTATCCCACAAAGTGCTCTAACCCTGTAGTAGTACTAGAATAAGCTCTTTACATGCCTTTTTTTTTTTTTTCCTTTTTCCTTTTTCAGATTAGAATTATGAAGGAAGAGACTTAGACCAGTGAGCAGATTTTTTGGTGGGATCAAAATAAGTGATTCCAAGAAGATAACATAATTAATAAAAATTAAATATAAAATATTTTTAATGATTTAATATAAGATACCAGCTTAAAGAGGTGATGGCCGTGTGGTACAAAAAGTACTTGATATCTGTCTTACCGGATTTTTCTTTATTGTTTTTGAAAACTTTTCGTTAACATATATAATGCACATCTGGATTTGATAGAATTCTGACGTATATAGATCCCAATGCAGAGAAGCAGGATGGCCTAATAAGGGGATTGGCAAATACACAAAAATCCAAAACAAACATGTTCCACATTTACCACAATGGAATATGGGATGTGATTACTACTTCATACAGCTATTGAGGGAGAGTTTACAACCACAAAAAATATGGGCTAATTTGGGTTTTTTTTTTTTTTTTCCCCTCTTTTGCATTAAGGAGATGCATTAATTTGGAGAATGAAAAATCATAGGGAGGTTGTTTGAGGACAATTATCCTACAATACTACTAGATTTGTGATAAAACTATACTTGATTTCACTGTAAGACGAATTCGAATCTCTTGTTCTCAAGTCTTTTTTTATTAAAAAAAACTACCTAGGCTTTTTATTTCAATTTTGGGAGCAAGGAATTTGAAATACTCTAGACTTCACAGACGATGTGGAATCTTGAAAAAGTAAATAAATGAAGAAAAGGGAGAATTAGGAGAAGAAAATTTTATTGCATCCCAATTATGTAGCCATTGATTAAGATATGACGGTTTAAAAATGATCATTGGTGATGGGTAATTGTTTGTTTTCATGCCTTACTATCAAGGACTAAGTGTTTACAATTTTATTATTTCTCTTCGATATTAAAAAAAAATATAGATTCTTTCATATACTTAACACGTTGAAACATATTATTATATGGAATCTCAATATTCGTTACGGACATAATTTATATGTGTTTTAACATGTAGACATGGAGATGAATCTCCATATTATCAACCAATGATTTCATAAATTCTTTTATAACTTATTTGACAACTTGGTTTAAACTACAGTTTGAATCATTTTTTTTATTAAGACTAATATAAAATTTTTATATATTATAATAATAAAAAAAATATTATAATATAAAATTTTTATATATTATAATAATAAAAAAAATTACTATAATATAAAATTTTTACGTGCTATTAATCTTTATTTGGTTGGTTAAGTAAAACACAATTATTAACCGTGATATTTTCATTTATTATATTCTGTAAAATTATCTTACTTTTCTTAATATAACACGACTCTGATGTTTTTTGTGAGTAAAATATGTCTATTCATGCCCTACCACACCGCATTCTCCTAATTGTGAGATTGAAAAGCTCGATTTTTTTATAAAAAAACTTGTGGTCATGAATGCTTGAACACCGCTTCATAGTGATATGGGTAATCATGATCGTTCATCAACAAGGTGAAATCCTTTCGGATCTGATAGACTTCCAGCTGGTCAAATCACCGCGCTTTCACTACAACATTCTTAATAAAATAATATTATACAAGTTACCCACCTCCCACTTGCCCGAAGGAGGGTTTGCCATTGCAATTACAGAAACATGAGAAAAAGAAACCCACCCTTTGCCTTTTCCGTATCAACAATATACCGGCATACCGTACATCTACTTTTTCCCCCTCTCTTCCCCCTTATTATTTAATTATTTATTTGCAAAACACACCGAACTGGTAAATAAGAGAGTTAACAAAAACAACTGATAATAATGGAAAAAATTCCTTAAAAAAGGGATAAATAAACAATAAGCAAAATTTATGATAATTTATATATTTTGACCATTAATATAGGTTCTAGATAAACTTGTTAATGATATGATTTATGATTAGAAATAATTATATATTATTTACTGTACATGAGGATAATTACAGATTATATGGTTAAAAAATTAATATAACAATTATAATAACAAGGCCTCTTAATAATAGAATCAAAATACTTTTTTTTTTTTTTGGGATAGGACCAAAATATTTGGGCTACCGCGAGAACTCCAAATCCCTTGTATTACATGAGAGAATCAATTTGAACACAGGACCCACGTTAAGAATAAAAACTAATGAAACCAGAGTTTTCAAATTAACCCTCTGTTTGATATAGTAGTAGGAACTACAGTTTTCATCACAAACTCAGCTATAAACAGTATAAAATTCTTACATGTTACAATAACAATAAAAAAATTTTATTATAGTGTAAAATTTTTACATGCTACAGTAAAAATGGTTTTAACCAACGATTCTCACGAACCTTTTAAATACTATTAAAAAACAGTGCTAAACCCACCGTCTTCAGCGCGCGGTTTTGCTGATCAACTTGCTTCTTAGTAGGGCCCACCATAGACCAAGGGCTCCTCCGTACAGGATTATCCATAGATAAATAACAATAATTTAAAACGCATGTAAATATAAATATAAATATATTCCTATTATTAATTGCAGGGCAGAAGACAAGTTTCTCTTGCCCACAAATAAATTTTGCAATCTTTAGCTCGGACCCAATGAAAATTTAGACAAATTAGTTAACTAAATTCCCACACACCCGTACGCCGTACAATTCAATTATTTTCTGGTTTTTATCTCTAAATTGGATGGTGTATATTAAAACAACAGAGTGTACTTATCCTCTTTGGATTTTGTTTCTATTTTCTTTTTTGGGAGAGGAAATAAGAATATCATTGAGATCGAAACATTGCATTTGCAATGTTAAGGGCTATATGTTAGTTTTGAGCAATGAATGGGTAAAGAGAAACAATGGGGAAACCCCACTTGGAGGGAGAAATGTCAATGTTGGCTGGAAATTATAGAGTTTGGATGGTTTTTCTAATTTTCTTTATTTATTTATTTATTCTTTTGCCTTCCCCATTTTTCTCTTGCATGCTTTGTTTTGTTTTTTTTGGACAAAAAACATCATTTTTTCAGAGATACTAAGGTTGAACCTAGCCAATAAGACAAACCAAAGTTGGGAAAGATGAATCAGATGATGCCAGGTAAGATTCAAAAGGGCAGGGGGGGAATTTTCTGTTGGATTAGCCTTTGTCTTCAATGCCTATCCAATATCCATCCCTCTCCCTCTCCTCCTCACTAAACTTTAGGCCCACAATCCATCCTAGTGGGAGGTGGTAGAAATAGACATTAGTAACCTTTCTCTCTCCTCTCTTTCTTTCTCTCTTCCCAAGTGCTAATGTTTGTCTAGATTCTAATTGGTGCAGTAAAAGCAACAGCAAATAATAGAACGGATTTTGATGAAACAGGCAGGATCAGATAAGATTTATATTTAAGGAAATTGAAATAATAATAAAAAAAAGAGAGAGAAAATAAATAAGTAAAAAATAAAAATAAATAATACATGTAGATATTGAAAGCCTAGGAAGGGAGAGCTGGGACCAATCACCAATGGCCATGCTTGGGGCAGCAGAAGCAGCAAGGTTTCAGGGGGGATGAACCTGACTAAAACAAGGTCCACAATCATGTGAACCCCATCAACTAGTTTATGTGGGTTCCACCTAGCATACACAGGCCACAATCCACACACACTATCACCCTAATTCTCCCACTCTTGTCATTTTTCCCCCCTTTTTTTTTCTAATTTTGTTTTTTTGGTTTAATTCCACTTTTGATCCTAACAAATAGTTGTTTTTTTATTTTAGTCCTAAACCTTCGATGGACACACTAATAGCCCCCATGTTTTTGAAATGGTACGTTAATGGCCTGTAACAAAAACGTTAAAAATCTGACAAATTTCATCACGTAAAGTGCATCTGATAATACATTTTAATAAGGTTATTTTTAGATAGTTTGATTTATCTTGGTGTATAAACTAGTTCACAAGCACTTGATATGATAAAATTCGTTTTTCAATGTTTCTATTGTAGTGGTATTATTTGTGTGATATCTAAAAAGTTTAGAGACTGTTAATGTATTGGTTAAATGTTTAAGGGTTAAAATGAAGTAAATGACGTTTCTCACAGAGCAAAAATGAAATTGATGTGTATATATATTCCTTCTTTTTTTTTTTTTTTTTTCTTTTTTTACCTCTAGTCCCTATTCCAAAGGGCCTCTATCTTTTTCTCTCTCCTAATGAATCTTCCTAGTTCCTTACCATCCCCCACCCCTGGGTTGACCCACCACACCCACTTCCCCATATCTCCACAACTTAATTTCTTTTTTCTTTTTCTTCTTTTTTTTTTCTCCCTTAAAATTACTAATACGTACATTACATACATAACATACGTACATTTTTTTCCTCAAGAGGCTTAACCCCTATATATACCTCCTTCAATCTATCCCAAATTCACAATACCTAAAGCACAACAATAACAACAACAAAAGAAGCCTCCTCCTCTTCTTCTCCTCCTCCTTCTTCATCTTTCCATTTTAGTCAAAAGCACACCTCAAAATCTCTTCCTGTCTAAAAAACATGTTCGGAAACTCATCCACAACGGACGACAGCACAACCACGGAGTCTTTCACCCTCTCCGCCTCCCCCGCCGCCACTCCCCCTCCTTTCTCCGCCATCTCCAACTCCCCTCCGCCCGCCGAGAGCCCTCTCCGCCGCCTCGGCAGCGGCGTTAGCAGCGTCATCGTCGACTCGGAGACCGTCACCAACAACAACACTGGCGCCGACGCCGAGTCCGGCCGGAAACTCCCCTCCTCCAGGTACAAAGGGGTGGTCCCACAGCCGAACGGGCGGTGGGGGGCCCAGATTTACGAGAAGCACCAGCGCGTGTGGCTGGGCACGTTCAACGAGGAGGACGAGGCCGCCAGGGCCTATGACGTCGCCGCCCAGAGGTTCCGCGGCCGCGACGCCGTCACCAACTTCAAGCCCCTGTCGGAAGCGACCGAGGACGACCAAATCGAAGCCGCCTTCCTAAACTCCCATTCAAAAGCCGAAATCGTCGATATGCTGAGGAAGCACACGTACAACGACGAATTGGAGCAAAGCAAGCGCAACAGCTTCGGAATCGAGGGGAATGGGAATCGTAGACCGTCGTCGAGATCACCGGGGGCGTTGTTCGGTTCCGATTTGGGATCTTCGTCATCGAAATCGCGTGAACAGCTCTTCGAAAAAACCGTCACGCCGAGCGATGTCGGGAAGCTGAACCGGCTGGTGATCCCGAAGCAGCAGGCGGAGAAGCACTTCCCCCTGCAGAGCGCCAACACGTGCAAGGGCGTTCTGCTCAACTTCGAGGACATGGGAGGGAAGGTCTGGAGATTCCGATACTCCTACTGGAACAGTAGCCAGAGCTACGTGCTCACCAAAGGATGGAGCCGGTTCGTTAAAGAGAAGTGCTTGAAAGCAGGGGACATTGTCAGCTTCCAGCGGTCGACCGGACCGGATAAGCAGCTTTACATTGACTGGAAGGCTAGGGATAGTCCGGTTGGAGCGGTGGGGTCGGTGCAGATGGTTAGGCTGTTTGGGGTGAACATTTTTAAAATACCTGGGGATGAAATGGTGGAAGGGATTGGGATTGGGATTGGGATTGGTGGTGGTTGCAATGGGAAGAGAATAAGGGACATGGAATTGTTGGAATTAGAGTTTTGTAAGAAGCCAAGGATAATAGGAGCCTTGTAATATTGAAAGTTGAAACTACTCAAACTCAACCTCTTTGTTTTTTTTTTTTTGTTTTTTTTTTTTGAATTTTCATAATTTTGTAATTTTTGGCATTTTGTGAGTGGGGAAAAGAGAAGATAGGAGCAGAGGATGGGATGGTGTTGGTGTAGTTGCAAGTTGGCTAAAGGTGAATTGTATATTATGTGACAAAAGGATACATAAGAAAAATTAATAAAAAAAGGGAAAAAGCTGAAAATTTTAACTGCGACATAGTTTTTTTTTCCTTCTTAATTTTATAAAAATTGCTCCAAAGGGATGACTGTCAATCTGTCTCTGTTGTTGTCGTTTTTGAGCTCTTCTACGTTACGCAGTAATTATATTATATCTTGCGTGTAATTGGCGAAGGCTTTTGTATCCTTTCTTCCTATGTTGGTGTTGTTGCCTTCTATAAATATCTCTCCATGTTGACAAGTGTGCTGCACATGAGTGAGTTGGAAAGAGAAAGTAGAGATAGAGAGAGAAACTAATGGAAGGAAGGAGGATACGTGGTTCCACATTGGGTTAGACTTGGTCCAATTATAAGAAAGGAGGTTATGTTTTAGTACTTTGATTACGTATTCATGTTCTTTCACTTTTGGCCAACATTAAACCACGTACTCCTCTCCTATTATTATATTATAAACACAATTCATCGTAATTCAACCACGGGTTTTGTAGATGCCGTGGGTATCTATATATATATATATATATAATAGACAATAGATTATATTTTTAATTGTCGTTTGGATCTTTAGCTGATTATGACAATTTATCGATAGACCTTGCAGGATAACTCCAACAACTACCTGATAATAAGAGAATATTCAAGAATTATTTGATTCTTTCTTTCTTTCTTTGTCAAAATATATGATAAATTTACACTTTTATGCCATGTGTGTCAAGATTCACAACTGTAACGCATGAACAATGCTTTCGCATGTTGAAAGGTTTTGAATCGAGCTTGGTATAATCACGATCGCCTTAAATAAATAAATTCTAATAATTAGGAATAAAAATATATTACTAATTAACGAATATTAGTTATTCTCAATTTTCATCCGCATATCGTGTAAGATAGTTTGTGAGTGATTTGGTGTATTTGCACAAAAATTTATCGTTCAATGAGTGATTGGGCAGATCATAGACTTAAAAAAAAAAAAAAAGATTTGGAGAAAATCCACTAATTATTAATATTGAAGTGAACCAAAGGTTCTTTCTTGATTTTTGTCTTTGTCGAATAAATAGTTTCGTGTATTGGTTATATCTTTCACACATCTGAATCTCATCATCGTATATGTCACTCGTTATCAAAACCACATGAAGAAAATGCAAATGGAGAAATGAATAGATAAAAGGGAATTTTCGAATAATCACAAGGCTAATTATAAAGCGAGAGATGAAATTTTGTTTAATCAATATTTGATGTTTCAAATAATTAATCTTTTTTTTTTTTTCATAATCCTAGTTCCAAGTTCTAGTAAATTATTCTTGGAATAATTAGCATAAATCGCATTATATATTTTCTTCTTCTTTCATTACAGATCCAATACATGAAACTTGCTTATAGATTGTATATACTAAATATATGTATATAGTTGAAATACCTAACACTACTTTTATTTTTGAAAAAATTGAAATAAAGAACTCAGAATCTTAAAAGGGGAATTTTTAGAAACGCTACTTTTTAGGATTTATTTTTTATAAATGTCATATTTTGTGGTACAATTTTTTTTAATTGTGGCATGAATATAAACACAACTTTTAAAAGTGTGGCGTAATATGTAATTTTCACTTCTTATAATACTTCTCCTTTCTTTTCATACATAAGCTTAGTACATGATTAGTGTTTAACACTTAAAAAAAATGAGGAAAATCATATGTTACTGATTTTCTATTACTGAAAGTGACAATTACATGAGCACTTCGAATTTGAAGCCAAGACTTATCTATTCTCCTAAATGCTTAAATTAAATAATTGCAAGACAAATCTAAGATATTCAAAGGGGAGGCAAATAAAAAAATAAAAAAAAAAACCGACGTGTGAGTTGAATCCATTAACAAGAACACCGTCACACTTAAAATATTCCAGGGAATGGAAATTTTCTTTGCCCCTCATAATTTGCAAATGTATGCTTTATTTCTCACAAGAATGAAAATCTTTGACAAGACATAAAATGCACGCGCAGACTCCAGAATGATTAATTAGTTAAATTAAGCAAATTTCACCATTCCTATATATATATATATATATATATGTTTTTAGTCGTATACAACTACTCAATCAAAGAAACTTCACTTAGCTTAGGGTTGAAAAATAAAACATTAATTCCCTCTTATCTGCGCCTTGCAGCTATATACGACTTGTTGGTGTTACAACATTAAATTTTCGAAATAATGGTAACATACATAACTTCTGTTGACATTATCACTCACGCATGAGTCGACCGAAACTTTGTGTATATTGGTCAAAGTAAACGTATACAATCAATGAAAATAATTCCATATAACAACAAAATCTCAAAAAATTGTTGACATTTTTGTTTTTATTTTTATTTTTGTGTTTTTGGGTTCTAGATTCCTTTTTTGACGAATTCAAACCAAAAAAAGGAAAATACATAAATTTATCATGACAAAGAAGAAATTCCAAATCCGTACATCTGAATAATTATTACGAGTTTAAATGGTCCACGCGTAACTTCCACAGACATGAATTAGAAAATACACCTGCTATAGCTATCTATGATATTAATAATTATGTCCATGCAAAAGTGTGTAAAAAATCAAATTTTCTTTTGATTATTAACTCGCTTTCGTCCTGAGCTACGTTAGATTTTGTGAAATTTTTCAATTTTTCATCCCGGTAAAATGCATGAAAAATGTGTCACAGTGTGGGAAACCAACAAATTATAATTGGTAGAAAGCATCACTGGACTATTTGGCGCTAGTGACATTAGCCATGAGATGATCAAGATTTCATTATACTCAATTTTCTTCTAGACAAACCAATCTGAAATTATTAATAATTTGTTTGTTTATAAAGTATTTCCAAATAGTTCGGACTTCATTTGAGGCCTAAACCAACCAAACTAGGTCTATCAATAGGTAAGTCACATCTTGGAAATTTTTGAGTTAATAATTTTTTTCTTTTTTATTTTTCCCCCCTTCTTTTTCATAGTTTGCCGACGTAGGGCCGATCAATCGACAAATTGAATTAAGGTAAATGTCTTTTGTGAGAGAATTTTGTGCATTCACTTTAGGGTCATTCTTTTCTTAATTTCTTTCTTTCTTTCTTTCTTTTTTTTTGGAAGGAATGAAAGTGATAAATATATGTAGTTTTTGTTGGACTTTTATGAGAGTTGTGTCTGTAACCGTTTATATTGCAACGGTTTAAAAAATTGAAATCAATTTATTTGTTGTAATGGTTTTCATAACTAGTCTCATATTTATTACCTGTTAAACCACAATTAAGGCATAATTTAAAAAAAGAGTCAAAAAAAATTTCAATTGGAGAAATGGCCCCTCTTTTTTTGCACTAAAAAACACGATTTTCTGGGCAGGAAAACTACCCCAGTTTTTTTCAAAAAGATAAGGAAAATAATTGTAGCAAGGTAAGGAACCTAAACAGGATGAAAAAAAAGGAGCCGTTTGCATGCCCAAAAAGCTTTTTTTTGGTCCCAAAAAAAAAAAAAGAGACCATTTGTCCAAAAAGGCTTTTTCTTAAAGCTTTTTTTCAAAATCCCCTACAATTAACTTCTCCTGATAACTGATTTTTGGATGCATTATATAAGTCCTTGATAGGAGGATTTGCAAAAAACAAAAAACAAATTTTCACGTTCATGCATGTTGAACAAAAGATTTGGTCCCTATCACAAACACTCAGATTTATATACACCATCGTATTGAGCGTTAGTGTGATAGAAGTATCTAAATAAGAGAAGCACGTAAAGAAGGCAACTGCTATAACATTGGATTGTACACAGAGAAAATTATAATGGCAAGAGGTATGTCGAATTTTCACGCTTGCGTTCATGATCTTTATATGCATAATGTTTTTGGCGTATTAAGATCCAACTGTTGCTTTCAGTGTCCTGTTCTATTTCTACAAAATGAGAGGGTTCTAAAACATATTATTGATGGTCCATACCAAACTCTGAAATTTACGCGTTTTCTTTGAAACCCCTTAAAAGCTTTTGGTTTAAGCTTCGCCTAGCTGCCCTTTAGATTCACCTGCCTTATGTAAACTAAATGTCCTTTTCCCCACAGTCAACGTCCTTTGCCGTCTATTAACCCTAGAAGCCACTCTCTAACGTAATAGACCAAAATAAATAAAAAGAACAAAATATAATAGTGTTTAGTAAATAACCCGTTTAGATTAAAATAAAATTTCTTATTGTACTGAATAACATAAAGGAAAACATAAAACAACAATGAGATAAAACAAAAAATAAAAGAGAAGAAGAAAAGAAAGAAAAAGGAGGAGGTAAAATTAAAAATTTAAGTGTGTAAAAAGAGTACAAGATTCTAAAAATGCTATTATTTTAATGTTTTTAAAACTGTCCTATTTACTTACATTAAAAATTAAAATTGTATTATCTGGTGTAATTTCCCTTCTCCCTCTCGTCTAATTAACCACGAAAAAAGAAGTAGATATTGAAAAAAATAATACCGGTAGGTTTAGTTAGATTTAATGATTTGAAAACATAAACCGGTGGAAATATCTATTGTAGAAAGACCCTTCCCAAAAAAAAAAACAGAAGAAAATTTACTTCCGAAAATTTGAAAACCCTACTTGTACATTTTATTTTGGAACTCATATTTGTAGTAAGTGGTGTCAATTTTGTTTATATATAGATATATTGTTTTAATGTGATTTAAATCAAATCCAATGACTTTCTAAACAAAGATTAAAAAAAAAAAAGGAAAAAATAGATTGGTGTGAATGATATACACAAATGTCAAGTTTTGAGGTTAAAGGAAATTGAAGAAAATATGTGGTACGTTTGTTGGTAATAATAGTCACTTTTAATTTGTTGGCCTAAATAATTAGTTTATTTTTAGTTCACGAGTGTGTAACTTAACGCGTTTAGCTATTCGTCTCATGATTTGATATCGATCGGGCCAAATAGGTAAAAAAAAGGCAAGAGTATTTCACGGCTATGTCTTATTATTATTATTATTTTTTTCTCTTGAGACGCATGATGATGAGATGATATAGTAAAAGAAGTGGGTGCTGCCAAAAAAAAAAGAAAACAAATAATTAAAAAGTAAAAGAAAGCACAAAAATTTACCCTCTTGAAAAGGGTATTGAAACAAAGAACTAAAGTCTGTTTTCAAAACCACAAATCAGTAAAATATATATATATATTCCATACATGATTTCCATATGGAGTAGATTTTTTTTTTTTTTTCTAAGACAAGTAATTTCAAAGACACATTCCAAGCGGATCTATGGTAACAAGTGGGTGAATCACTGCATTAAAATGTTGAGGTAAAATGGAGTAAGATCTTTGCTTCCTTAGCACTAATTTTACGTGTAAAACATATAAATACACCCTATATATAAAGAGTGATACGATTTATGGACACATTAATAATAAGCATATGGTAGAACAATAACACGATATCAAGTGAAGTCCCTCAACACAAAACGTGGTAACTTCAATACTATGCCGCATATTAATTAATAGAATAGTTACTAAAATTACCTTGTACTTTTAGACCTTATTAAAAAATTAATTCACCTTCTATTATTGAAAGCTACAAAGTTATAGTCTAGATTTTAACTATGGATTGCAGCTTTATCCTTGTAAAGACCCCTTTCTAATTGAAATATTAAAGCCAATGTTATATATTTAATGCCAAAAAATATGGTTGTGGCATATTCGATATATTATTTTCATTTTTGCTCAAATACATCATTCTATTTCGTATGTAATTTACTTTTGGTCATTTAAAAAAAAACTTATGATATCAAAATAATTTGAAAAATATAAATACTATAATTATTAAATGAAAAGGTAAACACATCAACCACAAACAATCAAGTGCCAAAATTTGGTATATGTTATACTTGATGGTAACTGCGTTAAATTTAGTACCAACAATAACAATACATTAGATAGTGATCTCACTACATAAATTTTAAAATTTGATATTGATATTTTAGTATGGTATTTGAGATGCTCTAAGTTCAAATGTACAAGACTAGCAGGGAAAAATAGGGTTCTAATCCATAAATCTCCAAGAGGAACCATTGGAAGAAAAAGATTGAGGCATCTTGGGTCAAATTAGGAAAAACAACCCACTTGGCCCAAGAGAAACTTTTGGGCTCCTCCAAATTAATAGACCAGGAACGCTGCCAACTAATTTCGGCTTCTGTCATCTCTGTTTCCATACAGGTCGCACAAAATTAATACGTTGTTTGTAACAACAATTAGAACCAACAGTAATTTAAGAATTATAGTATATAAAAAATTTATATTGTAATAATTTTTTTATTATAATATGTAAAAATTTTGTACTGTTTATAATTATAATTGATAGTTCTAACTGTTTTTTCAAACGGCCTAAGCTTGAATTGATTTTTACCAAAAGAAAAAAGCTCGAAGTAAAGAATGTCATCTAATCATATTTAAAAATATTAAATAACCTTAATAATAGCATAATAAGATGCAGACAGTAATCACCAACTAAAATTTTGTCCTGATATCAAAATTCTAGCAACTAAGACCATCTTCAATGCAAATGTCAATGTTGATGTTATATTTGTCACAATAAAATGTAAGAATAACATATTTGATTTGTTATTTTATTTTATAATCTAATGCATAATGCTAATTAGAATGTTATATTTATCTTTTGTCATAATTATTAAATCTTGAAACTTGTAAAAATAAAATTTTAATATTAAAGTAAATAAAATATAAAAAAAAGTTGTACTTATTAAAGTAAAAATGTCAATCTACTAACCAATAAAAATCAAATGTTAAACTTGCGAAAGTTTAACAAATACCAAATTTGTCGTTGGCACATCAAGAAAAAAAAACTACAAAACACCTACAATGTGATATTGCGAGCAGACCTAGATATTAAAATATTTATTTTTTACTATATTATCCTAGAAAAAAAACACTTGAGAAATTAATTTTAGTGTTTATATTTGAACTTTATATTGATATTTTATTTAGATTCTATAACTATTTTAGTTAACAAATATAGGTCATCCAATGGGTGACTGCCAACCAACCTTGGCTGATGATTAGTGGTAGTTCTGTGGATGACCTCCACAGCAAACAACGACAACCGAACTATGGTAGAGGATCACCAATCATCCAATAAGTGATTCCTAAGAATTGGTGATGCTGAGCAGAAATTTCTATCCTCTAACGTGGAGTGAATGAGAGGAATCCATTTCTAGAAAGTTGAATTTCAAGCCCATCATTTTTATTTAAAAAAAAAAAAAAATTAGGCCGAATTCTTCAACATCTTCAAAGTGGTACACAACCGAACGAGACGTAAAAAATGTTGCAGTTGATATTATCCCCTGTTTGGTTTACTAATTAGGATTGAAAGTTTCAGTTTTAATGGTGAACAAGTTTAAATTTGTGTGTTTGTAATAGGTGGTTAGAATCTTAATAAATCTAATTAGAAGCATTATAAATTCATTTAATTAAAAAATAAACATGAAATATGTAAAATTAAGTTATTTAATTGAAAAATAATATGAAATAATAATTTTAAATTACAAATACAACTATATGGAATAAAATCACTATTCAATATTGGTTCAAAATGTTAAAACGGAGATGAAATTTGAGTTTTAAGTTAGGCAATTCAGCTTAGTATGAACCATCAGTTTAATTCGAATTAGATGCTTTACCAAACACCAATTTAAACTGTGATAACCATTTAGACTCAACCAAACTATAGTAAACTAGTGAAACAAACAAGCCTATGGTTTGAAACGGGAATCCAAATTGATATTTGGATGTAAAATTGGTTTTGAGTTTGAAAAGAGATAACAATTTGAATCTGTGTGCAAACGGACCTTAAACTTTGAAATTGTATTTGAATATGAACTTAAAAAATAGGTTTTAGTTGGAAAAGAAAATAGGCACGTTTTCTTAGCTCTCCACATCTATCTAGACAGAAATTAAGATTTTATTCCATATTTAAATTTATATTTTAACTGCTTATCTAAACGCATATTAAGATTGCAATCTAACCTTCACAGTTCAAAAATTTCAACTAAAAGAAGCTCATAGTGTGTTTGGGATGTAGTTAGAATTAACAAGTTAGAACTAATTTATTGTAGTCTATAAAAGCTTTATACTGTAACAGTTGAAACTAATAAGGTCCAACGACATTGCCAGACAAAGCTCCAAAACCAAACGGGTGCTGTTCATCAAGATTCCAAAGATAATTTGGATCTGTTTACTTAGAGCTAGTTGAGTAAGCCCTAGTTGAGTAAGCCCATTATACATGGTCGAATATTGATGGTTGAAAAATTAATGTCCTCTTTGAGAACTAAATTCAATATTGGCCAAACCTAAATAATTTATTTAGTTGTCAAGACAACAATAACCTTGTCCGTAAAAGGTAAGCGCATCTAGTAAAAAGGTCTTTCAAGACCATTAATGCTATTTAATGACACAATGTTTTACCTATAGAGCTTTATACTGTTGCATTAAAACTAATAAGTTCCAACGACATTGTCAAACAAAGCTTCAAATAATGCGACATGTAACACCTGAAAATTTAATTAAGTATGATTAGTGTGTAAATGGTAGATTAATATACCTTGATGTATTTTTAACTTAACTTAATTATTTTGTCGTATTTTAAATTTATCTTACTTTTAGTTATTTTTATTTGTTATTTTGAATTTTAAAACAAAACAATTTGTCAAATACCCGATATATCCCATTTTAAAAACCATGTACTAGACGTGGTTTCCAGCTTAAGAAAACCACTCAAACCCCCTCTATTTATTCTCTCCTCTCCCTCTCTTCTTCCTCACTCTCACTCACTTTCTTGCCCTCTCTCTCTCTCCGTTTCTTTCTCTTTCTCTCTTCTTTTTTTTTTTCTCTGAATTTCTATGGATATGGGGCAAGGAATCGAAGCTCAAGTCCTCAATAATCTTTGCAAAACGTCCATTGAGGTTAGCTTGTTCTCCCTCTCTTTTGAAATTTCAAAGTTTAGTTTCAAAATTTTTAATCTTTCTTGCATATTGTAATCCGAGTTTCTCTAAGCTTAAAAAATCTTAAATCTAAGTTTTTAGCACCCAAATCATCATGACTTTGACCTTGATTGAACAAAAATCGAGCTAAATCAACTTTTTCTATTTTTCTTTATTTTTGGATTTATTTAAAAATCTTTGTGAAAAACTTGTTGAAATGTATTTAAATATGTTCTATTATGTTTATTTAACATCCTTGAACTTTATTTATGCTTTGAAACTGAGAAAAATGAGTTTAAATGGGTTTTGAGCCCAGATTGGCCGAGGCTTGAAATATGAAAAATTTCAGATTTTGACATATTAGCAAGCAGAACTTGAAATTTGGCAGGCCAGATTCATATCTTCGGCAGTCTAGATTCAAGCAAGTTCAACAAGCTGGACCTAGATGGTTGGTAGGCCAAACAGAACAGTTCGATAGATCGGTCTAGGAAGTTCGACAAGGTGATCGAGCTTTGCAAAATTTGTGATTTTTCATCGGTTTTCTCTATTCAACGAAGAGATAGAGACATTTAGGCTTATGGCATGATTTTGTGAACTTTAATGGCATATTAAGACACCATGAGTTAGCATAGTATTGTAGAATACTCTAAGTTAGATATTGATGAACTTAGTTCACGTTTAAGGTTGTTCGTGGTTCTATAGAGCTAACGTATAGTGGGTTAGGACTGTGGCGTTGAGCTTCTGTACTGAATATCGAGGTAGGACTCCAAACCTCCTTCTTTGGTAGCCATGTTTAAAAAAGAGTTTTGGCCACAAATGATTTTCTTTAAAATGTTTTCAAGAAATGACTAAGATGAATCTACTGGTTATTTTCACAAATTTTTGAATGATGAAATGATTACAATGAAAATGAACACATTTTGTAATATGAGACCTGAAATAATAATACACATATAAGGCATGATGCCATACTCAAAGATTGGGTCGTGTAGAGAACAGCTTTAGGGGCAAGTCCTTAAACCTAGCTGGGTCACTATGGTGGTGTTATTAATGGTTTGCCCAAGATAATGATAATGATACTATTTTCGGATGAATAATTGGACTAAGGGTAAGAATCAAATTAATGAATTTCATTTATTGTATTTTATATTTCTTAAGTTAATGCAAAATTTTATATCCCAATTAGTGTTTTTCAAAGCTTAGTGCTGCTGAGTCTTCCGCTCACTTTTTATTTGTTTTAAACTTTTTCTTCTTTAGATGGACTTCAGCTTAGGACCAATTGGGACGTTTCTAGTTGGGAACGTGAGCCGTAGGAACTCTGTTTATGTTATTTGTTTACTCAATCAAAACATCTAATATTTTAATCCTTATTTCTTGTATTGAACTATGGTTGTAATTTATTATTGTCGGTACTATATATGTGTACTTATGTGGGTACGGTGTGGCCTGACTAGTATTTAGTAGGCTTTATTATTCAACTTCGTTTTATCTGCTTTAATTTAACAACAATTGCTTTAATAAGCTTTTAAGTGTCACGTTTTCAAAATAATTCAAATATTTAATTGATGATTTAATTAAAATATTAGTTTATTTAATATAAATAATTTGTCATGTCACTACTTAGATCAGAGTACGTGACACGACATAACAATTCAAACTAATAACCAAACAAGGGTCGTTCATCAAGATTCAAAAAATAATTTTGATATGTTTGCTTAGACCCAATTGAATAAGCCCATTTTATATGGTAAAATATTGATAGTTGAAAAATTAGTGTCCTTTTTCGAACTAAATTCAATATTGGCCAACCTAAATAATTCATTTAATGGTCAAGACTAGGGGTGGCAAAACGGGTTAACAGGTCAGGTTCGTGTCGGGTTAGAGTTATTTTTTACAAAAATAGGTCGACACGAACCCGACCCGTGACACGAACGGGTTGAGAATTCTCAACCTGAACACGACCCGTTTTGATATGGGTTGACACTAACCCGACCCGTGTCAACCCGTTTCTTATGCATAGTGTCAAAAAAATTTGACCCGCGACCCGTTTTTGACCCGTAACCCGCAACCCGCTTATGACCCGCCTACATTAATATATATAATATTAAAAAAAACATAAAAATTAGAAGAGTTTCATACCACTTCAACAAGAAGATGAGTGATAAGAGAGGTAGGGTTTGATCTTTTAAGGGCTTATATTATATATGAAATAATATTAATTTTTTAAAATTTAATTAATTAAATACGGGTAAAAAACGGGTCATTTCGTGTTAGACGGGTTGACCCGAATTCGTTCCGTTTTTTGACGGATCAATTTCGGGTCGACACTAAAATGACCCGTGATCAAATTTTTTGACACTAACCTGCAAAAAATCATGTCGGATTCATGTCGTGTCGTCATGTCGTAACCCGTATTGCCGGCCGCCGGCCCTAGTCAAGACAACAATAACCTTGTCCGCAAAAGGTAAGCACATCCGGTAAAAGGTGTTTCAAGACCATTGATGTTATTTAATGACACAATATATTACTGGCAGTTATTAACGTTTTTAATTAGTCAATCAATTATTAACGACCTGGATTCGGGAGTGAAAATAAATTACGTTTGAATTTCATCAACTGTTAATTAGCTTTGTCACTTGCAATGAAAATATGGCGAAATTTAGTTACTATTGCATCTTCTTTTTTGAAATGCATTACCATTCCATCTTCTAAAGGCAAAAATTACGGTTTTTTTTTTATTTTTTTTTTCATTTTTTTTATATAAATAAGTAAATTAGAATCACACAAAATTAAATTAGATTGGTAATGATAAAGCATTTTAATGACAACAGATTAAATAGTGAATATATATATTTTGAGAACGGGAATAGGGAATAAATTGATAATGGCCATGTTATAAGATTGGCAATGACCAATCATTTTAATGACTACAGGTTTAATTTTCTGATGACCTGGTTATGAGATTGTCCTGGTTTATTGAGCAGCTTTTAATGACCACAAAATCTAACTGGTTATACATATAATAAAGTAGACCATGTCATTAAAAACAGTACTGGATATCAATATAAAGACGAGGACAATGGACATGTACATGAAAAACACAACGTTAAAACATTGTCATATCAATGCACATATTACATATCAAAGCATTAATATGGAAATGTAAATATGCTTAAATAACATGGAAATTGAATCGGGCACATTAATCAAGGAATTAACTATATATTAGTTGTTATCAAGAGATTAATATGAGTACAAAATAAAATAACCGAATTTTATAACGTTTGGAGGCTTTTTAAAAGCTTTTTAAAAGCTACTCTTAGTTTCTTGAGTTTAAAAGTTGTTTCTGAAAGTGTTTGAATGTACTGTTAGAAGTGCTTCCTGTTAAAGACATACAATATAGCTTCTCAAAAAGCACTTCTGAAATAAATTTTGAAACTTGTATCATAATATTAGTAATACATTATAAGTTTAAATATAACATTTTTTTTTTACTTTTTTTTAAAAAAATTGAAACCTTATTGACATATTAAAACTTTTTTAAAAATATAATTTAAAACACTAATTAAAAAATTATAACTTTTGTTCCTATCTTTTATTGACTAAAAATACAAACAAAAGCTAGTCAAACGGGCCTATAAAGTTAGAGTTTTGCATATACAGGGATACGTATGGTATTTAGAAAAATATATAACAAGAGATTTCGTTGTAACTAACAGTATTATGGTATCTATGTTGGCTCATTGGTTACAAGTACAACTTCCGACAATCCTGTATTTGCGTCCGCCATTCTCCACTCTCAGCAGTAGCAGGGAAGCGAACTCTACAAGCAGAGAGAATGGGATTCAGTGCTGCTCTTCCCCGCGCCGTTTCTCTGCAACTCTCCTCCAGCTTCCATGACGAACTCTCTCTAATCTCCCTAAAATCAACTCCGTTTCTCGGACTCCCCATTTCCTCCGCGGCCACCTCCGAACCGTCGCTCCACACTCGTCGCCATTCTTCCCCGGCCAAACGACTCGTCGTTTGGTCGAAGAGATTCTCGGGATTGGAGGAGGCCATGAGAATATCCAGGTACGCAGAACCCTCAGTTTCGAGCTTACGATTCATGTCGTTTAGTCTGCCTCCGTTGATTGTCCTGTAATTCGATGGCAGAGAACGAGAGCTTCTGAAAACCAGAAAGGTGCGGAGGCTGC
>CAMOHE010035778.1:0-33117 GCA_946598075.1 Artocarpus hirsutus
TGTACTTACTAAGCATTGGCTTATTTTAAGTTTTTCATCATGTTGCAGATAAGGGTAAGAAAGTGATGGAATAGGCGGAGGACACTATGATGGGCGTGTGAGCTAAGGAAGATGGTTGCAAATGGAAGAACGCCAAGGAAAGAAGTTTTGAAGGAATAAGTTATGATTTTAAATTTTTAGTATGTTTATAACTTTAAGGATATGTTTTATAATTTAAGTATAATTTTATAAATTTTGTGAATGTTTGTTTAATGTATTTTTTTATTAATTTTTCTTCCACATTTGAAGTTTCAAAACTTGTTTTAAAAAGAATTTTTTTTTAGTTCGGCCTGCCGACCATACTGGTCGGACTGTCGAAGTTTTTCCAATCGGCCTGCCGGTTGCCAAGCATCGGCCTGCTGATCTTGTGGATTTTGAAAACCCCATTTTGCAGGCCTCGGACGGCCTGCCGAAGTTGAAAGTTCGGCCTGCCGGCCGAGACATGTTCAAAGAATTTTATCTTTTGTTTTTCAAAGGCCATTTAATTTTAAATAACATTAGCAAACTATTTATACAATGTCTATGGAAAAGCAAATTGTTTTTAATTAAGAAAGATTATAATTTCTTATAAATAGTATTTGTATATTTCTATAAAAAAAAAATGTATGCAAAGATCCTGGGAATGCTTTTCCAAACTATGATTTCAAATGTATGTTATTAATTACAATAGTTTGCTTAAATTAATGTTTTAACGAATGAATGTAACGACATCTGTGACGTCCGGAAGGGGGGCGTTACAACTATCACCACAGACTTCATGAAAAATCCCACATTTGTTTTTCACCATAATTGTTGCACCCTAAGCTTTTCGAGTCGAACCAAGCTAAATTTGAGTCACCAAACTCTAATAATTTACAGTGTAAACATAAGAGCAAATAAATTGTTTATACCATAAATCTAACATCTATTACAAACATTTTTAAAATCTATTATTTATTGCAATTATTTTAGGAAAAAAAATTATATTTCTTAAATTTGTGAAATACAAAGAGTGTAATAGGAATAAATGAAATGCAAAACTTGAAGAGGAGGGTGGACAGTTTTAAAGTATTCAATCTCTTGACTTTACGTTAATTAGTACATTGCTTGCATCGTAATAAAATTTCAAGATTTCATTTTGATGTTTTTTATCACATGAATTGTGTAGCTAGTCATGATTTTTGCACAGTCAGACTTCTTGCTAAAGTAAAAATTTGACCATTTCTCTATAGGGAACTAAAACAGAAATCCACAATTGGATGTCTTTAAACCATTTAATCTATAGAAAAATAATTTTGACTAAATTTAACGGTTTTAAAATATATACTATCGATAGGAATTCCCATAAAAGAAATCCTCACTTTTTTATATATAAAATCTAAAATTTCTACGTCACGAATATGTATTTTCATTAAGAGAATAATCCTACCCAAGAGAAAAGGGACAATTAATAGTCCAACACACATACTGTGGTCCAACTGGATGATTAATAATCTCAAAAAATGGTCCATATCTATCACACTAAGGCCAACTCAACATGCAATTCAAGGTTGATATTAATAACCAAAGACGGGATATAACACAAAAGAACAAGAAACAAGGACTAAGTTAATCTCTAATGTATTTCCGTAAAAACAGTATCTAATATATCTTGAGAATCTAATATATCACCAAATGGTAATCGAATGTTAAATTTAGTATATATTATATTTCGTAACACAAATTAGGTATATATTATATTTGGTGGCAAATTTGCCACCAAATATAAAGCATGTCAAATTTGATATAAAAAATAATATTCATGTATTGTTCTTAAAAGAAAAAAAAATTGTATTAAAAAGTGACTTTTTAACTTAAATGTTAAAATTTGGCATTGATACACAAACTTGGCATTACCTTAGAGATAACCTAAGAAAATAATAATCAACGAACCACAAATGCAACCCCAAAAATCCATCTGAATTCTTCAAACGCATTTCCAGATATTGGCTTTATCTATTATTAGTTGTAATAACTTATAAAGCACTCCGAAATTGTGTTTAGGTCAGTTTACTAACATGAGAAATTAATCAGTAGGCAGGTATTATAAAGTGGTAGATCCATCTATCGAAAGATTTGGCTATTATTAATTAGATTAATATTTTACTTCACATTTTCAATTCTGTTCAACATTTACAAAAAATTGTGTAGTTAAAAAACCAACTTTTCACACATTAATCAAGCTCCGCAAAAATACAATTTCAAAACATTAGATAGTGCTAAAAAATTCAATAGCTTTTGGTAAATTTGAAGAAGTTTGGCTACTTATAATCTTGATACTGCAAAATAAGAAAAATCATTTTCATCCTTATAGGATTGTAACATTTTTACTCACAAAAATATAGACTCCAATTTAATATGTAGTGTATTTTTTAGACTAAGTCTTATTGTTTTATTAATAACAGGGTTATAACCTTACAAGATTAATTAGGATTGCTCAAACTATAACTTTATTCATGGATAACTAATCCTACAATAATCCCTGCCGAATGAACATAAATTCAAGGAAATAATCCCCACCAAATGAACATACAAGTCAAAACAACTTTTATGTCAAATGAACACACATTCAAAATAAGTAATCCTATTCGACGCAAAAGAAGGATTGACCTCTGTGTGCCATTATTAAAAATAAATAAATAAAATGCATAATAAAGTGAAGAGGATACTGATTGATCTAAATTAATGTGGCGTTTGACAAACTCAATTCTAATTAATCAGTTTCAATTCAAACAGTATAAAACTCTCATATACTACAGCGTAAAACAAAAATATGTTACAATATAAAACCCACACATGTTTCACTATTATCAGTTTTAACTCTCAATTCTCACTCACTTATCAAACATCCAATAACTCTCATTAACTTAGTAACGGCACTGCTTATATCAAATGAAATCTCCTACGTGTAAAACTTTCGCAAGAGATAGGGCCTCATTTTGATATATAAGATCTCTTTTTAGCTAATAATTAAGCAATATACAAATTTTTATTTTTACTAATGTGTTCTGCCATGTATACTCTTAGATAATACTTGTTTGTTTTACTCTAACACAAATACTTTTAATAAGTATGTCTTTATACTTTTTAAAAATAATGTATTTTAAATTTTCTTGTAAAAGTGGTAATAAAAATTCATAAGATTGGAAAACAACACATAAAAAGTAATGTTTTTCTAATTTGCTATAAAATCTTTATTCTTCCACACTGAATCATAGAATCCCCTCAAAAAATTGACAGACGTTTCCGGTACGTTGAAAAATCGTCAACATGTCTTGCTACTATGGTAAATTGTAGTTGTTAGGTCTCGCTGTTACAAGGACATGATATATATTAGAGAAGTCAATGATCAATATATAGCTATCAATCACACCAAAGACTTGTGCTAACACAAAAGAACAAAAGACGACCAAGAAAGTAATTATCATTGACTAAGAACCATCCATTGATCACAAAAAATAAATCTAAATTGTTCAAATTCATTTCCAGATTTTGGTCCTTTTCATGGTAATTTTTTTGGGGAGAATAAAAGAAATACCTATACTGATCTAAAAATAATAATTTAAATCAGATCTAATTTTAAAACATAAATATTCGATGAGAATTGGAGAGGAGTGTAATTTTATTATAATATATCCTGTAAACCACCACCAAAACAAACTTAGATCATTTTACTAACAAGAGAAATTAAACAGTAGTACTTATAAGAAGGTATATCATGATAGATGTACATTGAAAAATCGCCAACATGTCCTGCTGCTCTAGTTATCAATCACACTGAAGAGTTGTGTTGACACAAAAGGACAAAAGACGACCAAAAAAGTAATAATCATTGACCAAGGGCCATTCATTGGACACAAAAAAAAAAAAAAATCTCAATTCTTCAAATACGTTTCCAGATTTTGGTCTTTTTCATGGTAATTTCTTTGGAGAGAATAAAAGAAATATCGTCTATATTTCAGTTATTAAATCTAAAAAAGTAATTTTAGTTAGATCTAATTTTAAAACGTGTATCGTTGACAAGAATTCGAGAAAAGTGACATTTTATTATAGCATATCCTATAAACCACCACCAAAACAAACTTAGATCATTTTCCTAACAAGAGAAATTAAACAGTAGTTCTTATAGGAAGGTAGATCATGTTAATTGTACATTGAAAAATCGTCAATATGTCTTGCTACAATGGTAAATTGTTAGTTGTCGGGTCGCTATTACAAGGACATAATATATAGTAAAGTAGTCAATGGTCAATATATAACTATCAATCAGACCGAAGACTTGTGTCGACACAAAAGGACAAAAGACGGCGAAGAAAGTAATAATCATTGACTAAGAACACACACTCACAGCCCTTGAAGAGCCATGTTTTAGGCATATTGGCATTGCCTTCCAAAAGCTAGGTTTAGCATGCCGAATCTAAAGATTTAAATGACCTTCCACAAAAGCTGTCAAAACACAAAGTAAATTATCCGAAAATAATAATAAGAAAGGATAGGTCTTTAAAACTCATGCCAAAGTTTCAATAAGATTTTATGAACTCCATTCTAACATTATTATCAATTATTAACAAGTTAAATGTTATATTATCTTTTTTTTATAATTCCAAATACTAATTAGAAAATTATCACTTTAAAAAATGAAAAATACAACCGCTAAGAATAATGCAACATAAAAAAGACAAGAGATTTAAGAATAAAAACTGATTAACACTTTACAGATTCTCATCTTAGGTTATACTAGGGGGAAAAAAAACCACGCCTTACATAAGGAAATACTGTTGTATTATACAAAAAATGGGAAATTTTTGCGATATAAAATTAGTTTATATACATATATATATAGTGGCAGAGTTACAATTTATTTGTGAAGGACTGTTGTGTTATATAAAAAATGGGATATTTTTGCAATATAAAATTAGTTTATATACATATATATAATGACGGAGTCAGGATTTATTGGTAGAGGACCGAATTTTTTAATCAAGATTAATAAAGCACATATATAAATGTAACAATTTTTGTTTATTAGATTAATTTGTGACATATTGACACATAAAAACATTAATGTTATATCTAAGTAGGAAAACATATCAATATTCATAACACGCTCAAAATGTGCCACAAAATAACCAATTCAAAATATATGGGTTTAACCCAGAATACCTAAGCCAAATTCGAGCAAGAATAATTGGCCTAGTCCAGTCTTTCACTTATAAATTTATCACATGTTTAACACAATAGCCTATCACATATCTAGAAATTCTATCACTGTGCATCAAAGCTTTGATTTTTGGGCTCTCTCTCTACACTTTCCTTTCTTTCTAGTTCTCAAATCTTATCCATTGTCTCTAGAATTCTCTCCCTTTTTCTCTAAAATTCAAAGCTTGTTCTTCATTTTTTTTCTTCACAGTTTTCTAAATTTTCTATCTTGTTTCTTTTTAAATACTAGAATCTTATCCACAAGCCCCAACTATTTTTATTTCTTTGTTTTCTTATTTGTTTCTTTAATTTCTTCTTTCTTGTTCTTTGTTTTGTATAAATCCAAAATACCATCATCTAAGAAAATGCTTGCCATCACTTTCCTAGAAGGTTCTTAGATAGAAATACAAGTGTAGAATCACTTAACTATGGATTCTTGTGTGTTTTGACATTTCCAGTGATGTGAGGATGCTGATTAAAGGAAAAATTCATCCAAATTACTTTAATCATATTGTCGGCCTTCCAAGTATAGGTACCAGTCTTAATGCAATAACAAGAAGAGCATATGCTATCAAGTCTAGGTGTGACAAATGTGGGGGGCAGATTTATGAGGATAAGAGTCGTTCATTTAGATTTGTCTCTGTAAATAGGTAAGACAAAATCCATTTTTGTAAAAATGGCCTCTCTAAAGAGAACTTAGATGACCTCTATACTACTCTTCAGAATTATCCTAGCAGATATGTTCAAGATGCAATTTTTAAACTTTGGTCTAAATTATATGCAAAAAGACAACGCGCTAGGAATATGACATTTAAAGACCATATTTGCTAGTTTGTAAGAAATTTAGATGGGGAGTAAATCTTCATCTATAGATGTCGTTTAAGTGTTTCTACAAAAAAAAAAAAAAAAAAAGTGTTTTGTGCTTTGAGTATTAGTTTGTTTTTGGATTGTTACAATAAGTGTTAAATAATTAGTGATTGATTTTATTTTATTGTCTTCTTTTAAGTATATTATTTGTCAAATAAATCACATGTTGTACTGTAATATTGTAATATATTTGAAATTTTTGAATTTTATCTAGACATTTCAAGATTTGTGTCATATTGATTAAATATTCTATGGTAATTAGTCGATTTTGTTTTTAGTTGTCAAATGTTGTACAGCTTAAGTCTATATAGCGTGTTTGAAAATGTTCTATAGTTTATTTGGCCTCTAATGTCTATTTTCTACATTCAAATTTAATTTTGTCAAAAAGTCTACAGTGTGTTGCTTGTCTTTTTTTTAGATTTTCGTAGATTTGTTTTACAATATCAAAAGTTGCACAGTTTTAGTCCTGATTTTCAAAAGTTGATCTAATTATACGTCTTTTTTCTAAAAACGTGTAGACTTGTTTAGTAAATTTTTAAAAAACTTGTGTTATTTTTCTTACATTGACACATCTTGTCTAGATTTTTAGATTACCTTCCATCACCTAATTGTCTAACTCCTTAGTCTTTGTGCATTTCCATCTTTCGTAAGATCCTGTTTAGGACTTAAGAATTTAGGTAGAGCATGTTGGAAAACGAGTATGTAGGGCATTTTAAAATTTTTAGTTTAAAATATTTTTCCAAAACAAGTTAGAGATGCTATGCATATACATTAATTAAAGATCTTTAGTACCTCTTAGTAGACCGAAAAATTGTAGGAGTTACAATGAGTGAAATCAACCAGAAGAATCTCAACCAACTAGTCTTCTTTGCTGTTGTCTTTCCATGATCGGAGTCTAGGTGGTTACACATCATTCAGTCTTTCCTCAGGTGATCTCTCCTTCCAATCACTTGAGAAAACCAAGAGCTAAGGTTTGAGATATCAAACAACAGCTCTTTGGGAGTTTCAAAATCTTCCCAGCAAAATACTTTTTTCTAAATCTCTCAAGTGATCTAAGAAACAATAGAAAATTTTTCCCTTTACATAAAAGTTGAATCGGAGCTAGCCCTTATAAGATTTAGTTTCAAAATTCGAGTTTGAATGAACTTTCAAAGTAAAAACATGTTAGCATTGGATTGTTGACATGGCAAGGTTCGGTCGACCTGCCTACACTATGTTCAATCAACCAGACTTACGTGGCTGAGACTCCCACATGTTTTCCAGCTCCGGAGTGTTATATTGATTAACCCTTTATTTGTCCCAGGTATCTATTATAGAACTTCAATTTTAATTCAAATAACCTAATAGAAAAGTTATCTGATTAAAACAATTCTAAATAAATAATCCCATATCAAATAAAATCTATCTCAAATAATTCAACCTGTTTATTTTAATTAATTCTTTAAATTAATTCAACCAATAAACCAATAAACTAACATGAATTATTAAATCCAATGAAGCATGCTGTATTATTACAGGAAATATTAGGAGCTAACAAATAGGACCCAATGGACATATATAGATCAAACTCCTAAAATTATAAAATAATATATCCCGACAAGTATATTTTATCATTATCAACTCTAAACCTATTTCACTAAAAGCTTTCAACTGCACTCTTGAACTACTTATAAATTACAAAACTCCACTAAGTTTGTCATTCATGACATAGCGTAATGTATAACATTCCTATAGGATATTCATAATCGGCTTAAGGATAAATTTTGTTTTACCTTCCCAATTATATTTTTCTTATGTTCCATGATTCTATTATCTTACCCTAGGAATACTTACTATTCATAATCAATATAAATAATACATCATTTAGTTACATATATGTATCTAGATGGTTGAACGCTCCAATTTCCAATTCCAGGATAATACCTATAAAAGCATACCATAAATTTTTACAAAAGAGCTATAGATTTCATATATATGAATAACGAGTCTATGTCAATCAAGAGTCATGTCTTCAATGTATCGGTATGCCTACCTTCATGTAATTTAGGATGTCACCCTTTAGTACATCAAAAGAAATAAGTCAAGAATACAGATTTGTTCATTCATTTCAAGATTAAAATGCAACACATATGATTGTCTTAAGTGAATTGATTTATACAAATGGAATTATTAATCAAATCAATTCATCTTTAGTCCTTATATAATATATTGTCACAAATGATAGTATACCAATGTTTCTACTTGCGTAAACAACTCCAATGATCAAGACAAGCTATCTCCCATTAGGGATATAGATAACATAACAATCTTAACATGAATTAAGCATCCAACTTTATTCTCTCTATTGTGGCCCTTTTCATTAGGACTATCATCTTAAAGAGTCATGTCTTCTACATATCTGTCCATCATATGCACGATCCTAAAGGTTTAGAATAATAGTCTCAGACTTTTGTTTGCTCATTATACATTCAACATAAATGAACATAAAAAAGACAATGTTTGATATATGAAAATAAATAATAAACTCTTTATTAATTAAATGTCCCCAAAACAATTACATTATTTAACTCTTAGGACACCTAGCCTAACAGGGTGGACTTAAATCCAAAAACCCAAAAAAATAAATATTTTAAAAAAATCAAACAGTCATAGAACTAAACATGTTTTCCTCTCATTTATCTAGAAAAATCAAAATTGTCTGTGACTTTGTGGTTCCTGTCTTCAAAAAAATAGAGTCTATCTTGTAGCCACAAAATATTGAGGATAAGTTTTAGCACATAGAAAGATTGACCTAGTCTATGAGGGAGGTAGCTTAGGGTTAATGGAGAGTGTTTCAACAGTAGCACAATCTAGTGGTGCCCAAGTCCTAGGGATTATGCCTAAAACCCTAGCTGAGGGTAATCTTTGAGGAAAGACCATAGGTATAGTAAAAAAAAAAAAAAGAGTTGGCTACAACTATGTATTAAGGCCATGATTAATATAGTTGATGCTTTCATAGCTCTATCTAGTAGGTACCCTTGAGAAAATATTCATAGTGACTAATAAAAACCTGTTGGGCTTTCATTCCAAACCATTAGGCCTTTTGAATGCTAATGGTTCTTATGATGGTTTGTTGAAGTTTTTAGATCACGCTGTGGAAGAGAACTTAATTGTACAATAGGGAAGACAAATCTTTGTTACGGCTCCAACTGCTGAAGAATTATTGGACAAAATGCATGTCGTTTATCTGGAGTCTGACACTGCAACTTCGAAGCTGGATTAGGATAAAGGTAGCTAGACGCAACCATTAGATTTGTACCTCTACCTATGATCTTTCATTTTGGCCAATAGTATGTTCATAGTTTTGTGTTGTGTGCTTTGAATAGCCGCTCTTATGATGTCATCTTTACTCTATCTTTCATGCGCTTGTTTGTTTGCTTTGTAGCATGTTGTTGTAAAAACCTTTAGATTCATTGATTCCAGTATCAGGATGGCTGATATTACAGAGTACCTAGTACTCTTGAAACGCATCCCTTTTAAGGTCCGTATCTTTTGTTTATCGATTCTTTTGTATTCTCTATGCATACATGATTAGGTAGCATATTATACATAGTGTTTTGTACTCTCAAAATGTATCCAGATCATGGGATCTGTTTTTTTTTTTTTTTTTTTTTGCTCTGTATTCTCAAAACTATCCGCGTCATAAAGTTCGATCTTTTATTATGTTTTTAAATTTTTATTTGTAACATATTTTGTCAAATATATTTAGTGTGTTTTATTAATTGTGGGTTTGTTTTTTCTTTTTATTTCCTAATAATCGCTATTGAAACTTGTGAGATAAATTTAGCACCAAAAATAACATTGTGTTTGATAATATTTTTTTATCCATATACTAAACTAATTTATCACTGCATTAACGGAGAGGTTTTTAAGAATTTATAGATGACATATAGTAGGTTCTCGGTAAAATAAGTGAAGTATCGTGATTATGTCACACAATGCCAATGAAAGACTCTCCTTTAGAAGTACCAATAACACTTCGTATGCTATCTTTGGTATCTTTAACTAAAGTGGACTCATGTATTAGTCATTGCTTATTCTATTGTTTAATGTAAAAGAATCTTCAATTAAAAGAATCAGACATTGCTTATTTTGTAGAGTCATGTATAACTCCTGAGCAATCCTACCTATTGTGATGAAAAAGATTTTTCATAAATTTTAGATTAATGAGATTGACATAGATTACATTATTTAGAAATCTAACAGCTTTAATTGACCGCATAATTTTATTTTTCTAATATTTTTTTATTTGAGGAAACTTCACACTACAGTTCTTATAGCCAGAAAGAGTTGAAAAAAATTATTACCTTATAAATGCTCAACTATTCGTTTGGTTATCTTTATCTCTCTGTCTTTTTTTGCTTATTTTTTTGGCTAATAATTATCTCTCTTTGTCTGAACGTTACGATAAACAACTCAACATGCAATCGCGTTAAAATTGAGTCAAATGTTTAGATCTTTACGATTAAGTTAATATTTTTTGAAGGAGTGAGTAAATTAATATTAAACAGCATTAATCATGAATCTCCAAATAATCTATAATTTCTTTCTTTTCTTCACTAAAAAAAAAAAAACATAATTCTTTCTTTTTTGGGCCCTACTTTCCTTAGGATTGGTGTATAAAAATGACTAATGATATAACAATATATGAGGTTAAGTGCAGAATAAGGATAAAGATAAGCAAAAAAGGCCTCTATGAACCCGCTTTTTTAACCATTAACTTATTCAAATAATAGGAAAAAAAATATTTCTTTTTAGTCGGGCAATCATACGATAACATTTTAATAATTCCCTTCTAATTATGAATTAAATACTTTATGTTTAGGGAAAAAAAAAAAAAAAAAAAGGTCGTCCACTTGGATATTTTTTAAAAAAAAGAAATCTCCTACTTGGGTTGCAACAATCATATTGCTAATAAGAAGAAATACGAAGTAATTCAGAAAAAAAAAATTATATTTATTTTTGGTCTTATAATTTTATAGTACCATACGTTATGCTGTTTGTGTTAAGTCATTACCTTAAATTCTCTTCTAATTATATACCATATGCCTTATGTTTAGCCGAAAAAAATGTCGCCCACTTAATTTGATTTCTTTCTTTCTTTCTTTCTCTCTCTCTTTCTTTCTTTTTTTAACGAGAACCTACGACTTGGACTTGTAACAGCATACTATTAGTAAGAAGAAATATGAAATTTGAAATGTCAAATGTTAAATATTATTTGAAATTAAAATATATAAATCAGAGTTGTTAGAGGAAAAAAATTGTTGTATATTAGTTAAAAAGGAAGAAAAGGTTGAGCCAACTTTTGAGCAAGCTTTTTGGCACTCAAGCAATTCATGTCTCTATCAAATCTTGGAAGATCTTCTCAATGCTGCTAGGCTCTCCAAAGGGAGGACCGAAGGAATTGATCTCTCCATTCCTAAGCTTTCCTAGGCCCTTTATCTTTTTCCCTTTTGTGTGGTTTTCGTCGGGAAAATTTTAAAAAATTGTTAAAGAAAATTTGAAATTAAGTAAATGACCTCTTTTTTTTTTTTTTACACAAAAAAAAAAGATTTTTTTTAAGCACCGAAGCTGCCTCAGTTTTTTTCAAAAAAAAAAGAAAAAAGACTGTATCGAAGAGAGGAATCTAACCAGGGTGGAAACAAAAAAAATGAAACTGTTTTGATGCTCAAAAAGCTAATTTTTTTATGCCTAAAAACAAAAAAAAAAACAAAAACAAAAAAAAAAGAGGTCATTGACCAAATAAATTTTTTTAAAAAGTCACTTTTCAAAAAGCCCGGTTTTCTTCCTATGCATTAATATTGAAAAGTGCTATTCTTCTTACATTTTTAGACTAAAGCCACAAAAACATCTAAACAAAATGATATGTAAAATTAATGTTTAAAGCTTAATAACTACAACATGAAGGGAATAAAAAGACAGATAATCCAATAAAATGATTTTAAAACACCAAAAAGTCAACAATTAGTTATTAATTTCTAAAAGGCAAATAATAGAATAAAAGAGAAAAAAAGAAAACTCAAGGACTTATTTGGTATGGTTTTTAAAATAAGTTTTGTTTTGTAAGAAAAAGTTGGGAAAAAAACATTTTGAGAAATGTGTTTCTACTATTTTGAAATTATGTTTGATTTATATATTATGGCATATTTTTAAACAAAACATTTTAACAAAAAATTGTCAATCTAACTACTTTTTTAGGTTTTTTTCTTTCTTTCTCCTCTTTCTTCTTCTTCATAGCCAAAATTAAAAAATAAAATAAAATAGAAAATAAAAAACATATAGCAACTAAACGCACAGTGAGAAGCAATCTATTCTTATATTCAAACCAGCCAAACACACAGTGAGAAACAAACCATAACGAAGAAGAACCTTCCAAGAGCAAAACCTTAGCCCAGTGAAAACAAAGGAAGCAGATGGACTTGATAGCGTAAATGAGGGAGAAGAAAACCTAAGCCCTAGCACAGAGAAAACGAACAAAGAGGGAAAAAAAGGTCCAATGTAATCCTAGGATAAATGACAAAAAGTCCAAGGCGATGTAGAGAAAATCGTAGAGGTTAGAGAGTTTTTGCATGAAATGACGTAACCTAGAACGAAGAAGAGAGAAAGAAAGAATGAACCAAGAGCAAAAGCATGATATAACACAATACGGGGCAAAAATGACCAAAAAGCCACTGCCAGAATATCAAAAAAAAAAAAAAAGACAAATTTAGGCAAAACGAGCAAGACACGCCAAATGGCTGAAAAAGAAAAACATTATGTACAAACTATACTGTTTTTAGCCTCTTCTTTGGAATATATAATAATTTGCTACGAACCTACTATGACTTGTTTAAATTGTTGCTAATAATATATTTCATGATAAGATTGATAAATTAAATTCTCTTAATAATATTATAATAATAATCATACCAAAACATTAAAAAAAAGTAAAACAACATCAATAACTCCACCTTAAAATATAAAGGTTAAATCCCACATGCCCCAAGTTCAAGGAAAAAAAAAACAGTCAGTGGTCAAGCAAGAATGCTCAGAAAAGCAAGTAATGACTAACATATACTATAACACAATCATAAATTTATAATAATATTTTTTCTGTTGCACAACAGCAACGACTTCCAGGGACTCTGCTTATGTATTTTGAGATGGGAATTGACATGTTGAGCTATTAAAAGAACCAATATTTAAGCAAATATAAAAGAGACAGTATTGACCAACAACTTGGCTCTTGTTTTTTCCAAAATTCTATTGACACTTGATAGCAATAACCGAAAAGGTTACCCAACACAATTGACAAAACCAATTCTTGGTGCTTTAAGCGTCAGCAACTTTGGTGACTATGATGGATGCATATTTGGCAATTTCCTTTTCTGGGGATTGCTGAAGCCGAGCAATGACAGGGAACAACTCCGACGAGCGAAGAAACTGTCTGCAAGGTATGTGCGAGCACATCTTTGCCAACGAAAACAGAGCTATCTTAAGAGGTGACTCGTTTAGGGCATCTTTCTTACTTGGATTCAAAGCTACTGCTGAACAGTCAGCAGCCAATTTCAGTAAAGCCTGCACTATTTAAAAAAATCTTTAAAACAAAGAACTATAAGGCACTCAATATTGGATGTTAATAATATCTTTAAAAGTGAAATGGGCAACTGAGAAAACTTGCAGGTTGAGAAATTAACAAAGCAACCAAAAGTGTGATTAGGCATTGCATGATTTATTATGTGAGAAGGCAAGGCAACATGTCCACAAACCTGCATGGCTCCTTTGGATACAATGTCTTCACAAAGCTCGTTGGAGTTGCGAATAAGATTGCTTAATGCACCCGCAGCATTTGATTTAGTCTTGTCTTCTTCTGCTGAAAGCAACAAATTCCCAAGCTGAGGTATAGATCTTCTCAGCTCTCCGTACAGTGTGTCATTATGGTAAGCGGCATTTCCTATCTGCACAAAGAAGCCATATCAGTAGGCTTGTCTTCAGTTTGCCTTGTGTTTTTGTAGAAATAAGCATCCTTACAACATGTAATCTAAGAGCTAGAAGTAAAAGATGTTTTCATCCTATGCCTAGAAACTGAACTTACAGCAAAGCATGCAAATTTTCGCGTGCGTTTATCTGGATCAGAACATCGGTCAATTAGAAGGCCAATGATTTGATATTTTGCCTGCAACATGAAATTCAATGGAGATCACACTCGCAAATAATTCAGCATCCTTGTTTACAGCATGAAAAGTGCGTAAATGCATGGATGTTTTAACAGTGTTTTATTTATAATATCCGCAAGGATTAGTCTTCTTATCTTTGCAAAACTTCTAACCGTTTAAATGGTCTAGTCCAACAAATATAGTCAACTTTTCATCACTTACCAGTGTACTATAAAAGTAGGAGCTATGCCGACACATATTGCCTAGAGCATTACAGGCTTTTGCACGCATGTTGGGGTCTTCATGGGTAAGAAATTCCTTCAGACGCTCCAAAATAGATGCCCTATTGATGAATTCATAGAATCCCTGAACACCATTAAAGCCATATTTAACATTTTGGCACTTCTTTGCATTTTCCAGGACTCCGAAAGCAGAAATGAGAGTAGAGATAATGTGGATCCTCAAATCAAAAACAGGTGTTCAACAGGCAAAAAAATAACAACAATAAAAGGCAAACCTTGTCCATTCGAGCCAAATCTGAAATAATCATAAGAGCGTCTAGTGTGACTTCTTTTGGGCTTAAATGATCAAGCAGCTGTCTCCACCGATTGGGATCCAACAGGCCTTTACTGACAAGTTGAACCGCGAGAGGTCGATAGCTTATCATTTTAGCAAGGAAGGCCACAGGCCTTCCCAAATCTTTCAACTCCATATGCTCCAAACATCGAAGAATAACAACAGGCACTCCCACCTGGAAACTTAAAAAAAAAATGGAATGAGAAACGTATGCTACCATTATGCTTTAGCACTTAAAGCTAAATCTGACCTTCAAAAGTTCAGAATTTTTAGTCTTCTTCAATAGCACTAAAAAGAAAACACAAATTAAGAAACTCAACCAGAAGTAACAATTATTGAATGGTTGGCAAGGATTTAAAGAACACGGGTTTTAATCATCCTGTTATAGTGCACAGAATGCATACCAAAATTAATGTGAACAAGAAATGAAGGAAAAGAGAAATAGCCACAAAGAATACTGCATTTTGCCCCTTCATTTTGTATCAGTTTCATAGTAGTCTAAACATTCCATTTTCCCCTCCCCATGTATACTTACAGAAAAAAGGAATATTTGAAAAGAAAACCTTCAAAGAGAAAGAGGTTTCCAAGGTCTAACCTCCAAAAGGATCTTAACATACTTCCCCAAATCTTCCTCAATTACTTTCACCACGTCCTTGTCGTCCATGCACACCCTCCCACCTGGAGAACCCATATTGAGAAGGAAACCGCTATTTACAGAAGCAGTAGCGGAAGGCAAGCCTTGGGCATTCTGTATAGCAACAAAAGGAAATGCTAACAGATCAATTACTGCATTTACTATATCTCTGAGTCCATCCCTGCCTCCACCGGGCCCCGCCCAGCATTTTACAAGCTTCAGATGTACATCACCTATCAAGTCAGAAATGAGCTTGATATTTTCACTCTTCACCATAACCTGCCTAAAAGTAGATATGCCCCCGGAAACACAGTGACATATTGAAGAAACTGCCCACACTACACCGGCAGGGGATAGCCCAACTTGATCTTTTCGGCTCTCAATCCCTTGAGAAGAAGATTTTGAAGCGTTTTTAGCTAACAAGTCAATTAGAACTATAGGGATGCCACTTGCACACATCTGTTGCACAGCTAGTGGTCCACCCCACCTCAGCCTTGATTCTAACAAACCAACACATCCGTCCTTAAGGCCATGCCAATAGGAAAGGGAACCATTCGCAGTCACAGTACCCACTTCATTTTCATCGCCTGATGAAATCTTGAGGCACTCACAAAGTGTGGCAGTTCGAGGAATTAAAGGGACTGCTATTTCCGAGACGGAGGATTCCACAGAAGATCCGGCTTCAAGTGATAGAATGGAAGCAAGAGCCAACATGGCTGACGCACTATGAGGTTGAAATGAAGTTTTAGTTCTGTCATCAGAAGTGAAATAGTGGGCGAGCACCATAAGTCGAGAAACCTGATTCTTTTGTGAAGTTGTGAGCATAAATAATGCGGAATTTCTTCCTGTTGCCTTTAAACAATGGGCAACTGTTGCAATGGTAAGGCAAGAATGCAGAACCACGAGAGCAGGATTGGCTAATTTGCTCTTCAGGTTATTTGTTTGGTCCGTTTGTGTATCTTTACTGAAAGATGAAGTGCAAAAAGATAATATAGAGAACATCTCAGAAATAATAGTGCCATCCCCTCCACCGCTAACAACAGTAGTTACTGGTAGGGAACTGGGCAGGCCACATAAAATGCCCGGAATAATTGCACTATGAAGACAGCACCTCAACAAGAGCTGAAACATGAAGTCATAATTGTATTACTTTCCTGCTAAATTACTCAAATGTCATGCAGCAGTAATTATTTGAAATGTTGAATAAAATTCTTTAACAGCACTACGATGTCAAATGTATAAAAAATGGAATGAAAACTATCTCTCGTTTCATGTGAAAAAATGTTCTGAAGTTCTAGATAATAAGAGTGAGATTTAATACCTGAATCCCTGCACATAAGGAAGCCTCAAGACGTTGATGAAGGCAATAATAAATAGAAACCTGTACTGCCTTTGATCTCAGGAATGCTTTTGTCACTGCATCAGCAAATTTTGCTGATTCTGAGCCGTGCAATGAACCTTTCTCCTGATCACTAATGTCAAGTCTGACCAAGGAATGATTTTGCATAATACTAAGGGGAAATTGTTTGGCGCTTTCTTTCATGTGTATAAATTCCAATGCATCAATCAATGACCAAATAGCCCGACAGGCTTCACAAGCAGCACGCAACATCTCTGAAGAACCTGAGATGAGACTGGAGCCCGCAGTAGCTAAACAGATACACAAATAGTCCACTAAACCAGAAGTTTTAGCATGATCCAAAATCTTTTTAAATGTCTCATTAGCAGCAAAAATGACCTTGTGATCTGAACTCGAAGAAACTGCTTTTAGACCTTGGGCAACTGAAGATAACATAACAGTAATGCAAGCAGTGGACTCGTACAAAACTCTTCCATATGCATCCTCACTGCAATCAACAACCTACATGCTCACGAACATGAGAAAAACATATAATAGACGTCACAAAAGCTATCACCATTCAGTAGATGTCACAAAAAAGATTATGACCTGTGAAAAAATTTCAGCAAAAGCAACCCAGTGCTTGAAGTATGAGCCAGTAATGCCCCTTCCTCTGTTGTCTAACAAAATTTTGATGATAGAGAAACTCTACAAAGATATTGGATTTGCATCAGAGACAGGTAATTATAATCATACAAATAAATAAATAATTTGCTCTTTCAATTTTGAAATTTGTTGAGCTTCTGATTAAACTTCACAACAGAAATGGAAAACATCTCAGAAGAGAGTTCAAGTTTAAAACCTTCAAGGAAAAGAACAAATATTTGCAACTGAGAGCAAAATAACAGAACAAAAGGGAAAAAGAGCACATTTCAACTTACCAGAAAATGTAGTAACGACTAAATTTATGAACTGAATGAAAGATAATAAATAACAATATGTTTAAAAATTAAAGGTAAAACTAAACACACAGATTGAATAAAAATAGTTGCAACCAATCATCTTCAACTCTCCAAAGTCCACATAAAAGCCAGCACCATGCATGATTGCCACTGAAAGATAAAGGCGCAAAATAGGAAATACTGGTGTCAAAAATCTACAATTTCCTAAATGAAGCAACACACCTTTGCTTTTAAGTCATTAAATTGAGATGATTTCAAGCTAACAACAGTGGCAGTGAAAACAAGAAGTTCGTGTATTATTTCATCGAGCAGTCCGCTGGCATTTATGGCCCCAGCTGCAACTAAATTTGAAAGAATTCTTAACGACTGGTTTGAACCAGGAATGTCCTGATCCCTGTACACATTTGGCAAACAATAATGTGTAAAGAATAAATCGTTATAGGTGTACAAGGCAGGAAAAGAACTAAAGATAAGGCATGCAACTGAATACCTGCAAGGACTTGGTGATCCTTTAGACCATCTTTTCAGTGGCAGTAAAACATGTGCTAATGCTTCATTATCTTCGCCAATTATTTGTGCCCCTTTGACTGTACGTGAAGTATTTTCCAGTCTGTCCAATATTTGGCTACCTGAAATGAAGCTGATCTTTAAGTTTACTTCCTGCTGTGAAAATTAAGTGAACCTTGTAGCAACGATTTTGCATGCACCCACGTATACAGTATGCACAATCCAAAGCATTCCCTACGCTTGGAACACCATTGTAAATCATATCATCTTATATCAATTATTATATGAAATCCAACATATAATATCAATATAAGACAATTCAACAAAGTTTAGTGCAGGCAAACCAAACGAGGGCTAAACAGGAGAGGCTGTGGAAGTGGCTTCCCAGATTGACCGACTTTAACACGTGTTGTTTCACTGAATTCTCATCCTGTTCCTAAAATGCACAATTACCAATCCCAGAAAACCTGACTTTGTACCTTAATAGTCATACAAAGGTAAATCAGCAAAACTTTGTGTTTGGCAGTAATTTTAAGATTACACTTTGAGAACCTGACAAATAATTGTTAGTGAATCCTATCTAAGTTTGACTGACATAGTAAAGCTAGTGAGACTGGATGCTGACGGTATAAATCTGGTCTCACAATAGCCTAGACACATATACCCTTTTTGCTCAGTTTTGCACTCCTTTTTGCTCCAAATGTAACTCCCCTTAAGTTGTCCTTTTCATGTCTCTTTTTTTTTTTTTTAAGATGGAAGAAAATTAATTGTAAGTTCAATATATGCCTTTCTCATATAAGCAACACCGTAGAAAGACATAATCGGATAAAGTAAAGAATTAAATGACAAGGGGATCTATTTGTCACGAAACATAATCTACTTGTTTGGGACACGGTGTTGAATGGCAAATTGCTACTAGTGTCACAATTGGGTGATCTATGTAATTTACACATACATTTACAAGTAGTACAAAAGAGGCTTAGAAAATCAGAAGCACAAAAGAGCAAGAAGCGCTATAACTTTACTCCTTTTTCAAAGAAATATAAATTATCTACCTGGCTCTTTAACATCATTTGGTCCTGCAAATCCAGGAAACTCTTGTGGAGAGGAATTTCCTGGAGTGGGATTAGGAACCTTTAACTGAGTATCATTCTGATGGGTCAACCCAATACTGTTCTCTGAAGGAGTGGAAAATTGATTTTAGCAGATATCGTAGTCAAAATTATAAAGAAATAAGTAGGAGCCTTCATATAAAGGACTATGAAACAGAAACGAAAGAAGTCATACCAGTTGGCACATGAATTGTGCTTGGTTGATCCCTCCATGCTGCATTGTACTCTTGGACAGTTAAAGAACGTATATTCTGGATTATTCCAAAAAAAAAAAACCAAGTGTTCATATTTATGTCACTATTTATGGTCGTAATATATAGAAAACTAAGAATCATAGTTGTTTTAACCAGTTGTTCTCAAGATAGTAGATACCATGTTAGATAAGTTGAGTAACAAGAATTCAATACCATGATCAATATAACAATGTAAGGAAACATACAGACTCACCCTGGCCTCCAATTCATCCGACGTTTCCTTAACAAAAGGGTGTTCAAGAAGAGCAGGCCATGTCAAACGGTTTTGTGGTACCTGTTACCAATGTATAAAAACACCAAGAATTAGAAGTCACTGAAAACGTAAAATTAAAACCATTTGTTGGAAGATGAAAAGCCTACTGATCATATAACAACCTTGTTGAGTAATCCCTTTAGGAAACTTCTGAAACTCGGACTCATGTTATCGGGATATTTGACTGGATCCTGAATATATTCATATAAAATTAGCTTAGACTCCTATAACTTAAATTACCAAAACCATTCTTTCCCCCTGAATTTACCTTAACAATGTGCCGGATAAGCGCATATACAGAATTTGTATAAAATGGAGGCTGGCCAACAAATAATTCATACCTGTTTTGTCCATGTAACTAGTTTCAATGGAGATAAAAAGTGAAGAAACGGTGGAAAGAAGCAAATGATAAGCTTGTTGAATACAAGAGATTAAAGAACATAAATTTAGCGTTTTTTTTTTTTTTTTTTTTGGAATTCTTTCCAAAAAATGCATGATGCCTTTGTTCCCTGACAAAAAGATTACATTGGTGCCTGTTAGAGGAGCTGCAAATTGATCCACACTTGTTTCTTTTGGAAAGGAGGGAAGCGGTATTCAACTGCTAGAAGTACAAAGTGCAAGGAAACATTTTAAACAAGACAATTCAAAAATATGTAACCGTGGCTTGGGATTATGGGGACCTATATTCCGTGTTTTTCAGTAAAATATTGTGGAAAAAATCTTCAGAACTTTGTTCAAAATAATGTTTAAATTGATTATTAACTTATGATTCTTGAAGAAGAAGAATAAGAAGGAATAATATAAGGGGGATTGTCCCTTCCACGCAGAGAACAAGATAGATGGAATAAATTGCAACAAACGGATATGTCAACAGACGTGAAGTACTAGGTAGAATTACAAAATTTAACAAACTATTTTACAAGTCAAAACAAGAGAATCTGTTAGAAAATATAACTATTAAAATTGAAAAAGTCCACTAAAAGCTAAAGGGATTTTTTTTATAAACATGAATAAAGAGGCATACAGTATAACTCCAAGAGACCATAAATCTGCAGTATGGTTGTATGGCTGTTCCCGTACAAGTTCCGGGGCCATATACAGAGGAGTACCTGGAGAAAAGTTTATGAATAGAGTATGGATCACTATGGCTTTCTAGGCAATTCACTAAGACATGGACACTAACACTTAAATGGCAAAACATTTATAGAATTCATATCCAGATAAGCCAACCTTTTATGGATCGCAAAACAACAGTATTTGTGGACATTGCTCGTGCAAACCCAAAATCACAAAGCTGTGACCAATAAGGAGAATGTTAAGTTAACTCGTAAAAGCACATGCTTATAGAAATGCTACCACACCTCTGGAAAAATTATTGAGATCTAACCAGTTTTTGTCATGGTCACAAATTTAAAGTAATGGAAAGAGTAATGCAGCAAAAGTAATGAAATTATTAACTAAAAATACATGTTTAAAAATAAAAAGACTTTTTATCAAAGCCATCAACCTTAATAACAGACCCAGCACCAATGAGGATGTTCTGAGGTTTCATGTCACGATGGATAATACGGTTGGAATGCAAGTAATGCAATGCCCTCACCTGCACACCCAACAGGTTTTGAAAACTTAAAAGAAAAAAAAAAAAACGTAAAGCCAACTCCTGAGGGGCCAAATAAGTCAATTTAACTAATATTGAGATGGGACTGATATTGAGATACTCCTATAGAAGTGAGTACCAACTGCTTTGCAATTGCTTGAACTTGTTCTTCAGGAAGGCTTGTGTCATCCTCAAGAATCTCAAAAAGCTCGCCCTGTAATTAAGAAAAAACATGGTAGTGCATGCATCAGATATTCCAAAACAAGCTAACTTTTATACATGTAAATGTGAAACTATGCGAGGGGTCATGATAGAATTGTGGCGTCATTACCTGTGCAAATTCAGTCACAACACAAAACTCTTGTGGGCTTTCGAATGAATCAAGCATCTCAATGATATTTTCATGCTTCAGCTTCCTAAGAATCTGTGAAACAATGAGACTGCCAGTATTAAAATCTCCTAAAACCAGTAAACAACATCATAAAACTTCACGCTGAAAGCATTAGTAAAACAAAAATGGGACCAGCACCTCAATTTCCTGTCTTAAGTTTTGGATGTCCTTGTCACTCTTCCCATGTTTCATAATAAATTTCATTGCAACAGTCTGAGGGAAAAAAATTGTCAACACAAAGTAAGAAAAATCAACATAAAAAAGCTAGATAAACAATATTTTTTAAAATAAAAAAATGGGTACCTGGCCAGTGTACTTTCGCCGTCCCTTGTAAACTTTCCCGAAAGATCCTTCACCAACCAGTTCGATTACATGGTAATTCTCAACCCCCATCTTTTGACTACTGCTATGTTTATTTCTCTGCCAAATAGTAACACCCTGTTTGTTTAAACAGATAAATGAGATACAATTCATTCACTTGACAACTTCAAATATCAAATTGAAAGTAGATTCACAAAGAGTGTATAACATTAAAGAACTTGAAACTTCCTTTGAAATTAAAATTTTAGCTTAATTAAGTGAAAAGCATGCCTAATTTGTCCAAGTATTCAATCTTTTACCAAATTAGAATCAAATCATGCTTTTGCAATATTAAAGTCCGAATCTTGAAAAAAAAAACAAAACAAAACAATTATAGACAATAATTTCATAGGAACCGTAAAAGGCATAGTAAATTGCGAATATAGTTCAGCTGAGAGAATTCGAGCCTAGATACCTAACAAAATGTTTCAACTTTGCCCCAGTCGTTTAACTTTCAAACAGCCGGAAACTTATATAGCTCATAGAGTTGTGTTTGGCAACTGGGAAAATGAAAGAAAAAAGGAAGCAAATTAGAATTAGCCAAAATGAGCGAATAAATACAGGCAGAGAAAATTAGGAACTTACTTACGATCGGAATCTGAAAACAAGTGATGAAAAGAACAATGATTCTAATTTAAGCAGAGGAAATTTTAAGAAGAAAATTTCACAGAAGAAAATCTGAAAGCAGAGAGAGGGAGAGAGAGAGATTTGAAGGAAGTGAGAGAAAGAGAGTGTTCTTTTTCCCGCCCACCTTAATTTTCAAAGTTTTAAGATTTTTTGAAATTGTTTTCTTGGTATAAGAATTAGGACATAAGATGAGTACGAGTGTTAAAAAAAAATAAATAAAAATAAATAAAGAGTATAAGTGAAAATAGTTTTTCTTTTTTTTAAATGGGAAAGTAATTTGCTGGTCCCTTTCGAGAATAGTATTATACATACGAAGATTAAAAACATATTATTTAGGGCATTTGGAACTAGTTTAAACTATGAATTGTAGTTGTCACATGCTACAGTATAAAGCTCTTATATGTTATAATTCTCATACCAAAACAGATGATTATTGGTTTTTTTCTAGAAAACAACACTATTATTAAAAAAAAATCATTATTTAAAATTTGTGCATTTTTGCAAGAAAAGTTCATTTGATTTTTGAAAATTTTCATCACAAAATTTAGAAAATAAAAGTGACAATAAATAAAAGAAAGGGGGTTAAGGGTTGTGTGGGGGACGGTGGCGTGAGGCTGAGGTCGAGTTAGACAAAGGTAGCGTTGAAGGGCATGGAAAGGAGGCGACCATGGGGCTAAACGAGTTACAAATGTGTTTTTTTTTTTTTTTTTTTCAAGTTTCTCTCTCGATCTAGGTGGGTAACAGAGGGATTGGCTAGGGTGACAGGCTGGCCATAATGTGCTCGTTGTCGCAAGGTGAGGTAAAGGAAGGGGGATTGTGGGAGAGAACGATGGCGCAAGGTTGGGATTGGCCATTGTAGGGCGAGGGATAGGGTAGAGGGGTTGAGTGAAACAAGACAACGGTGCAAAAAGGGCACAGGCATTGAGAAGGGGGTTCTTTTTTGTCAAAGAAGAGGGACAGAGAAAGAAAAAGGAATTAGAAAAAAAAATGTTTTTTTTATATTTTTGAATAGTTTAGTTATTTTTGCATATATTTAATTATAATTTTAATAAATTTTTTTAATCTTTAATATTATGTTATGTCAACAAAGCCATTAAGTTTATAGATGAAATTAGACAATAAGCATTTTGATAGGTTTTACAAAATCATGAGATAAAGTGAAATATGGCACATAGGTCAGGAGGGATTTACGAAAATAATCATCTTTTAGTGAAAAGTGAGTTAAAGGAGGCAAATTCTTTAAATTAAGACATTAGAAAAGTATGAGTTGAACAAAAATGAAGAGTATGAGTGGAAATATATTTTTGTAAATGGAAAATAATTTGTTGGTCCCATATGAGAATAGTATTACACGTGCATGGATAACACATAATTATTGAATTTTTACTAAATTAGAGAAAATTATTTATAAACATTTGTTATTAAATTTGTGTTTTTTTTTTTTGTAGGAAAAGTTCATTTAGTTTTTAAAATTTTTTTATGATTTTCATAATTTTTTTTTTTAAAGAGTGGCAAAAAATAAAAGAAAGACAACTAAGGGAGACAAATTCTTTAAGAAGGTTTTGTTATCGCCCTATAAAATGAACGAATCATTCCTTCAAAGAAATAAATTGATCATATTCTCATTTGGAAGCCTAATTTTTGGCCAAAGCCAAAGGACGAAAAATGGGAAAAGAAAAATATTACATCAAAACCACAATATCTTAATTCTAACACATGAAGACGGCACTGTAAACTTATACATGCTACAATACAAAGTAAAAGTATGTTACAATATAAAGTTCACACATGCTATAATGTGTCATTCAAACTATTATAGTTTGAAGTCTTCTCCCAAACACCGTAAATATTTTGTAAAACTCCTCACCCAAAATCACAAAAAAAAAAATTTAGAAACATACTATGCAATGAATCATGCATACTAAAACAAAAGTTTGACAATGCAATTTGTAGTTGCAATTTGAACTACAGATTATAGTTCAAACTAAAAGAGTGTTTAATAAATAATTTGAACTTAAAAAAATAAATTCAAATATTATTATAGTATATAAAAACTTTACACAATAATATATTTTTATCTTTATTTTTGAAAGTGAAACAAAGAAATTTTATTAATGGAGAGCCAAATGAGCCCTAATAGCAAATTCAATACAATTAAGATATTCCTCTAACCAATAAAAATGTTCAGACAAGGAAAAGACATACCAAGCTAGTATATGTCTATATGAGCAGCTACATTACAATTTTTAGGGACATAACTACCTTATTTTTTACTTTACGCCACTATAAAAACTTATATTCCAAACACAAATTAAGCTTTCTTTTATATTTGTGAAAGAAAACAATAAAATAAACTTAGTTTGAGTTATAAACGACCTAAAAGCTTCAAGAAATGCAAGAAATTTTTTTTTGATTCTTGAAAAACTCCTTGCAATCTGAACAGAACGACAGCACAACTAGACAAACGATAAGACCTTTCAAACGACACCATATATTTTAAAACGACAAAAGCTTTAGAAACAGACAAACATACTTTTGGACAGGACAGAAATACTCTTAAAAATACGGCAGCAAAACCCTGTAAACGACATGAACTTTAAAACGACATAAAATTCATAAAACGACAAGATCCCAAGAAAGAATAAATAAAAAAGCACTCTCCTTTCCTATGCTCTGGCTCTCTCCCCTTTCTCACTCCACTCGCTGCTGCTCACCAAAAAAAAATTTCCCACCATTTTCTGTTTGGTTTCCAAGAAAAGAAAAGAAAAACTAACCAGAAATGGGAAACAATTGAGCTCTTTAATCTTTACTTTGCCCTCCATACTGATTAAAAAAAAAAAACCTCAATTCAAGAGAAGATAGAAGGATGGGAATTGGGTCGGAGGAGGCGGCGGCGGCGAGCAACTCGAATTATTCGGAAACGGCGTCGTCTTCATTTAAGGCTGCGGCGGCGGCGGAAGGAGGTGGAGGGTGGAGTAGGGCAAGAGGAATGGTGGTGAAGACGCTGGTGCTAATAGGAGGAGCTCTCTTGCTTAAACGACTCACCAAGTCCACCACGCGCTGGGACCACGCGCGTTTCGTCTCACGGTCCCTCTCCGGCGAGAAGTTCTCCAAGGACCAGGCTTTCAGAGATCCTGATCATTACTTCAATTTTAGGTCCTCTTCTTTTGTTTTATTTTTAATTTTTTTTGGTGTTTAATTCTTATTTCTTAAAAAAAAAAAAAATCAGTTACGGCCAATGTTTGGTTTGGAGTAAGAAAAATTGTTACTTTTTTGTGAAAATCATTTTTTTTTGAATAATAAAAAAAAAGGGAGAACAAGAATTTCAGAGTTGAAAGATTGTAGCTCTGTGTGATAATAAGAGGAAAAAAAAATAAAAGAAGTTTCTTCTTTGGGTTTTGAATAAGCAAGAAATCTTCCTCCATAATACAAAAGAAAAACCAACCAAGAAATTGAGAGACAAACCCAAAGATTGTTAATTCTGGCCAATGTTGGTTTAGGCTTAAAAAAGAATCTTAGTTTTGGGGGATAACTATTTTTTTTTTCCCCTTGACAAGAAGGGGAAAAACTGAAAAAGACATCCTTACAGTACCAGAAAAAATTAGAAATCAAAGCCTTTATGGTATAGCTAACTACTTGTATGTCTTTGGCAGAATGCTGACATGTCCTGCAGCTGAAATGGTGGATGGTTCCAAGGTTTTGTATTTTGAACAGGTGAGGAAAATTGGCTCTTCATTTGAATGAGAATGATTATGTTGGGGGAAAAAATTGACTTTGTGAGGGTTTTTTCTTATCTCTTTGGTAGGCATTCTGGAGGACTCCTCAGAAGCCCTTTCGGCAGGTATGTGTGTTGCCCATGATTTCTCTTTCATGGCTGTGTCAAAGGGTTTTGTTCAGTTTTCGGGTCTAGTTTCAGCTGAATTTTCTCTTTAGAAATGAACTTCATTATTCAAGGTTTGAAATATCTTTCATGGTAGAGGACTTGTTTCACGAATTGAATTCTAGCTGCTTTCTGGTTGCAGAGATTCTATATGGTGAAGCCTTGCCCGAAAGAGTTGAAATGTGATGTTGAGGTGACCATTTACTCTCTTCAATTTTAAAGGACAAATTGTTTTGTGTCTGCATTTCATTTTGAATAGGAGCCAACTCTTTGATTGAACAGTAAGAAGCTCTCTTGATGTCGAGAGTATATTCTCAACACTTCCATACCATAAGCAACAGATAGTTTGTGATGAATGTGGTTTTAACTTTTTTCATAGTTTTAAGTTAATCATAGTCAAATAAGAAAAATGTTAAGTCAATGGTGGTGACTGGCCAAGTATATTGTTAATGGTTGATGGTCACATGGTAATTTAATTTTTCATCATTGAGCAGCTAAGCACGTACGCCATTAGAGATGCAGAGGAGTACAAGAACTTCTGTGATCGCCCAAAAGACCAGCGCCCATTGCCTGAAGAAGTTATTGGGGTAAGGATCTATTCATTCATTTAAAAGTAATTATGAAATGTATATCATATCCATTAGGCTCCAAATTTGACACCTCGTATTACAAAAGGGTATATAAGCATCTGCTTCATAACACTTACCAACTTCAGCTATAGCATTAAAAGAAAAATGATAAATGCCACTTGGCATGATTTGACAATTCTTTGAAAGAGGGGAGTGAAGGCTAAACCTGCTATGGGTGCATTAATAGAAGCTATTCTGGAGCTTTGCTCGTGCTAGTAGTATGAATGATTTTAAAAATGGGAGTAGGGAAATAAAATCATAGGAAGACAAAGCTAATCTATTTTTTATGTTTATTATATTGGTCTCCCTCATAAGCTATCCTCACCTTATCAATTGTGTTTTGACTCAGATTATTATCTATGATTGATTCTTCTTAGTTTCAGTTACCAAAGGTAGAAGGTAACTCAAAAAGAAAGGTGAGGAAAAAAATGTTAAAAAACTGTATTTGTTATGCGGGTACAGGACATTGCTGAACACTTAACAACAATACACCTTAAGCGTTGTGATCGCGGGAAACGTTGCTTATATGAAGGGTCAACTCCTCCTGGCGGGTTTCCTAATTCATGGGTAATTGCTTCTACACCCCAAGATCTAATAAGTTCCTGATTATTTTCCTTCTGTCAAAATGTTTGGTGATACATTGGCTAGGACAGAAAATGAACCTTTTTTATCTGAAGTAGTGGCAAGTCAATCTTTAGTGTTGAGTTGCATTTTCTTTTTCTGACAGAATGGGGCAAGCTACTGCACAGAAGAACTTTCAATTTTGAGAAATAATGAGATACACGTCTGGGATCGGGGCTTTGACGATGATGGGAACCAAGTAAGTTTATCCACTTTAGGTCCATTGGCTCATAATGACATTGATTTTGAAATCAGCTGTAGTAAACTGTCTCGGTAGTGAAGAAAATTTCGTTTTGTTTACATCTTCCATGGCAGGTTTGGGGACCAAAGGATGGCCCTTACGAATTCAAGCCAGCGCCTGCATCTAGTACCAATGACATGTTTTCCCCTTTAAGTTTCCCTATTCAGCAGTCCATGGAGAAGAGAATTGAGGGTTCATTCGTGTTGCAAGAATGATCACTAGTGATGTATAATCATGACATGTAAATTGATTATCTCAACCTTGTCAATTTTGTTTTGTTGATAGTCTTTGATGTTAAATGGTTAGCTATAATCATTATTTCATAGTTGCTTGTATTATAGGGCTGGTGAAGCATATCAAAGTTGTTACATATTAAAAAAAAATTCTCTATCGTTATACATGGGGATTTGTTCATGGCGAGATATATTGAGCTCAACCGTGTAATTATTACTGCATCTTTCTTCACCAAGATGGAGGGTACGATAAGGAAGAAGTGAGGATTTTCTTTTTTTAGTAATATTGACGAGGAGATTTGAACTCTAGACTGTAAAATCGAAAGTAGGTGACAAGAATTTACCACTCGACAAATTTCAAATTAGTCTTTGTAAATGTTGATCTTTTTTGTATTTTATGTTCTATATTGGAGTTTGGGCTTCCCTTTTTGTGGCCCCTTTTTGGTTTTGAATCTTTTGAGAAAATCTCTTGCATGATGTTTGGAGCATTGGTTTAGAGTGGTCCAAGTTAAGGAGGCAATTTAAATTAATGTTTAGTAGAGTAATAATTGATATTAGTTCACTATGGAGGCGGTTTTAAACTAACAAAGTTTAAAATCTATAGTTTAAACTATAAAGCTCTAAATCATACCATTTCAAACCGTGCACCAAACAAACCCTTCTTATGAGTATTATTAATAAAGAAATTTGAACTCTATGCCTTAAAATCGAAAGTAGATGACAAGAATTTACCACTTGACAGATTTCAAATTAATCTTTGTAATTTTTTTTATCTTTTTTTTAAATAAATTGGAGTTTGGACTGTCCTTTCTCTAGTCCCTTTTTGGTATTGAACCTTTTGAGGAAATCTCTTCCATGGCGTTTGATATATGGTTTAGAGTGGATCAAACCATAGAGATAGTTTAAACTAGTATTTGGTAGAGTAATAACTAAGATTAGTTCAAACAATAGAGACAGTTTTAAACCAGCAAAGTTTAAAACTCACAGTTTAAACTAAAGTTTTAAATCACACTATTTCGAACCCACGCATAAAATGAACCCGTCCTCTTTCCGTGTATTTTTTTAATTCTAATCTATAAATTTAGGGGTGGCAAATCGGGTAAACGAATTGGGTTAGTGTCGGTCAATTTTTACAAAAATTAGGTCAACATTAACCCGACCCGTAACATGAATGGGTTGAAAATTTTCAACCATAACCCGACCTGTTTTGATACGGGTTGACACGAACACGACCTGTGCCAATCCGTTTCTTATGCATAATGTAAAAAAAAAAAAAAGACCTGTGACCCGTATTTGACATACAACCTGATTGCGACCCGTAACCCGCCTATGATCCGTCTACACTTATACATATATATATATATATATATATATATAACATAAAAACAAACATAAAATTAAATGAGTTTCATACAACAAAAACAAGAAAGTCCAGTTCTAAAATTTAAAAAACATCCAACAAGTCCAAAACATATCACGAGCCATCACAATAAATTTTGATGCAACTGTTAATATCGGAATGTTTAAAATGCCATGAGCCATTATAGCAAAGATAGGATAACAGAATTGATTTGTTTCCCAAAGTGAGAGGTAGGGTTTTGATATTTAGTGTTATACTATTGTCTATATATATAATAACAGAATAAAAAAAATATATGAATAAATAAAAGGTGGTCAGTTTAGGGTTTGACGGGTTGACTCGAACCTAATTTGTTTTTGGACGGGTCAATTTCAGGTTGACATTAAACTGACCTGGTTAATTTTTTTGACACCAACCAACAAAAATTTGTGTCGGGTTCGTGTTGTGTCGTCGTGTCGCAACCTATATTGCCGGCCCTATCTATAATGTTTCCAGTTTATTTTCAAAAAAGAATGGAGATATATGTCAGCGCGCTTGAGTTGGACTTGCTTTCTAAAAAGTTCCAACCAAATGAGATAATTGCACATGTTCACGAATGAAATTTGAACTTTGGATCAAAATAAATGAAATAGAATAATTGACATGGCTTTTGAGTTTGGAACCTATATATTGGCACAAAAGATGCTCACAAAACTATCCCATAACTTATGTTTGGTAATTGTGGTTCCCACCACAATCTCAGTTATAAACAGTAAAAAGTTCTCACATGCTACAGTAACAATAAAAAATTTTGCTACAGTAAAAAGTTCTCACATGCTACAGTAAAAGTGGTTCCCACCACTCTTTCAAACACCCACTTAAAAGGTGTTGTTGAGATAAAAGTATAATCCAGCTAGCCCAGCGGCTCCAACGCCGATTGCCACGGGAAGTGCCCTTCTGTATGGATGTGATCATGTTGAGCATTTTAAGTTTAAAACCGTGTTTACTAAAATAAATAATGAATACATGTGTTTACCCAATCGCTTCGTCTCTCTGGATCTGTGCCTTCCGAGCTTTTCGAACATCCGTGTCGTTGGCGTTCTTGGCCACTGCAGGCTGGTATGCTCTAAACCGCCGTTTGGGAGCACCACAAACTGCAGACCACAGGAAAACAACAGCAACAATCCTCCTGTTTTGGCAATTTTGCAGCACATGCATGACATGATATATCAAAGATATGGGTATTTGACGAGTAACAATAGAAGCGCCAACTCTTTTACCTTTAAGTGTAGAATATGCACTATAATGCACTGAAATTTCAACTTCAGAAAGCATAACATGTGGTTCAAGATCACAATAATACCACACCTTAATTATAGAAACTAAAATGCACCAAGAATTTTAGCTTTTGAATTCTGTTTTTGTTTCTACTTTTGGTACAAGTAAAACTTGTTTCAAAATCACAAAAATACCAAACTTTGCTTTCCTTTAGAAAATATATTAGCTTAACTATTGTCATAGTTTAAGAAATACTCAACTACTACAAGTAGTGATGCCAAAGGCATCGAAATGTTCAAAATAATTAGAGACTTGAATGATATGATTTTCTTAACCACACAATTTAAACCCCTGTTTGGCTAAGTGGCGGGAACTATGGTTCCCACCATAAACTCAGTTATGAATAATATAAAGCTCTCAGATGTTATAGTAAAATTGGTTTTCACCAACGATTCCTACCACCCTTCCAAACACCCTATAAAATCAAACATATATTATTTTAGTTGGTTAATCAACTTAGCGCCTCTAGTATTACTTTTATTTTAAATTTCCCGTTTTGTCTACCCTCTAATTAAAAAAAAATATTATATAGATGTATCTCACATGATAAGAAAAATTTGACTGTATCCTTATTCATTACAAAAATATTTATCTTGTATATTATTATGCCCTACTAAAAAAATGGTGGTTCCTTAATGGCAAAGAGGCACTCATAGTTGGGTTGGAGTATATGATCCACTTTAGAAAATTCAATTTTTACACTTGATTCATTTTAAAAACATTTCAGTTGTTCCTCTATAATATATTAGGGGGAAATTATATCTGCACGCCACTTCCTCAATTGATTTATTTGGTGTTTAGGAAATATGATTAAAATCAATTTTAGTTAAAAATACTGTAGCATGTGAAAACTTTACATTTTTTTTTTACTGTATCTGTTAAAAGCTTTACACTGTTTGTTAGTTAGAACCAATTGTTCATTAAAAAAGAGCCAAACACCTTATTAAACTTGTTCAGTTTTATGGTATCCATACTGATTACTGACAAAATATTCTGGCTGGGCCACTGCCCTGCTTCTTACTATCTAATTGGAAATGGGATAGCTCGTGGCTAACAAAACCACCAAACCAACGATCAAAGTGCAGGTACTTAAAAAAAATTTTAAAAAAATCTATTATATTGATCGTGGTAAGAACATAAACGTGAAGAACATCCAAAATTTAAAATTAGGTACTAGAATAAGATACCAGGACAGGAGTATTTGTCAGGCACTTTCTCAAAGGGAGTTCTCTCATTGTATATATACCTGCATTAAAAACCTATCATCACATTTTATTTCTAGAAAACAAAGAGAAGACAGGGGTGTTTGGATCGCCGGTTTGAACAACTGAAAACATTGGCAATTTAAATTATACAAAAGAAAATTGTAACAAAATTGGTTCAAATTGTGATGATTTCTAAAGGAAATGTTAGTGTATCCGCAGTCACGGCAAATGTAGGCCTGTTTGGAGGCAGCACGCATAGAGAACCTTGGAGAGGCAGAAACCAGAGGCCGAACAGAAGAGGAAGAAGAAGAAGAATTCAAGAGAAGATTAAGAGATGGAGAGAAGAAGAAGAAGGAGGATTTCAGGCCAAAACTACGTCTCAACCCCACATTATTATTGTTACTTGCAGGTGGGGCCAAACCTGAGGCTTTTGCGCTTTTATTAATGGGTGTCTGTATTTGCTACGTCATGATTATGATTTTCTTCTAAAAATAACAAGAAGAAGAAGGAAGTGTGAGAAGATAAGAGAGAGCAAGTGTTGGAAGAAGAAGAAGAAGTAGAGAGAGAGAGAGAGAGAGAGAGAGAGAGAGGTCTAGCTAGAGTTGGTGGAAATACGTGGAACGTGGCTTTTACACACCCCACGTATGCATGAAGCTATGAAGTGAAAGTTCTTCCTTTCCTTTGTACTTTTTTTTTGCCCGGGGGGGGGGGGGGGGGGGGGG